>PVKZ01000066.1:917500-1092316 GCA_004027375.1 Macroglossus sobrinus
CAAGAATCCATTTACTATGAAAAAAATATTAGACTCAATTCTCACAATTGCACTGACTAGAAATGAAGTACAAAGTAAATAATTCACTAATTTCTGGTTCACTAAATATGTAAAACAGGTGGCTTGCTCTCATAAGCTTTCTAAGTGTAGGAGATAATAAGGGTCATAGTTTTACACATATCCTAATTGTGCAAACCTTCCTTAGTACTTACAAGTTAAGAAAATTAAATGATTCCTGAAGTCTCAAGAAGGAAGAAGCTTCATACACAGGCAGTCTCCTTGACATTAAGATTTAGAGAGCTACATTTATCTCTCCCTTGTCTAGAAGATCATTAAAGCTTTTGGGGGTCAAATGCTAGTCTATTCTATTCATCATACAGCAGATGGGATCTGAATCTCTTTCAAAATGTTTCCACACCAATTCAGCCAACTTTCTATTAGATGTTTATCATCAAATGTCTTACAGTTTTCTCCATCTCAAGCAGCTCAAAACTAAGCTCTATTTGCCCATCCATGCACCCTTCGTCTCCATGGTCACCTTCAAAACGTCTTCCTTTTCCTTTGCATGCAGTTATTCACCTTCTACCACAAATTCTACTTTCTCTAGAATCTGTGTCCTCTTTCTCTATTCCCACTCCCTTGATCTCAGTTCTGGTCTTTAAACTCCGTCCATGCACAGGTGTAACAGTCTCCTAACTGAGTCCCTGAACCTCTAACTCCTGTCATGAGTGTAATTCAACCTGCACTCTGCCAGAGTCCTCTTCCCATAATACTTGGCATGCCTTTTCCTTCTTTTGTGCAGACCAATCACATTTCTGGACCCTGCATATCTAGTTTTCTTCATTTACTATTGCCAACATTTTTCAAATGCTGAGAAATGACCTTCTAGTTTTATATATCTACATATACACTTTTTCTGGAATTCAACTTTTGAGGGTTTGGATTGCCATAATTATAAATAATGAACAATGGTGATATTTGAGATAAAGTGAGACTAAAAAAGTCAGTTACATTGTTGATAGTGAGACTTTATAATAAATATGCATCTATATCTGATATGGATAAAGGCATAATAATATTGAACAATCAAAGATGAGTACTTTGTAGAAAACCTTTTGCAAGCACTGAAATTAATAAAGCCATCATAAGGTAAGGAGCAAAAGAGTGGGCAGGGGAGAAGGGGGGAAAAAAAGATTATTCTTACAGTTCTTTAGAAATGCAAATAAGAACACTGCCTGAACATCATTACCTGACTGATAAAATGGTAATCATGTAACAGGAATTTATTTAGAAACCTGCTCCAATTCCTTAATTGAAAAAAGTTCTTAAATTCAACACAACCTTATTTGCTAAATGGTAATAAAACAGATTTCCATAGAGAAAATAGCAAGTACTAAATGTTATAATATGGTCTGTAACATTGCAGATAATTCTTAACATTGTTTTTCAAATTTAAGTGATAAAATAAGAAGCCTCAAGGGCCTGGCGGGCTGATCGAACTCCCTGACGACTGGCTGTGGTGGCTGTGGAAGGAAATGCAGTACTTCAAATGGCTTCTTTTCAGACGATGGGAATCGCTGTTGCTCTAGTGAACTGGAGGGGGCCCACCTCCATAAAGGCATTTAAGTCCATTTTTAAAAACCTGGACCTGACTAACAAATGCTATCTGTCAGGACTTCAGGTGGGGGACCCAAGTCTACCAGTGTCTAATAATGGACTCTCTACCACACAGAAATCTTTGCATGAGCAAACTGTGACACTCAAAGGATAGGTTCTGACATCAAGCAAATCTAGGTGAAAATACTGGCTTTACCTCCTACTCAAAATGTGACTTTGGACAAAATAATGATCGCTCTCTGCCTCAGTCACTTTTTATGTAGTAACGAGGGTACTATCAGTGAAAGTCTTAGTCAGTTTAAGCTGCTATAACAAATTGCCACAGACTGGGTGGCTTAAACAACAAACATTTATTTCTCACAGTTCTGGAAGTTGGGAAGTTCAAGGTCAAGGTGCCAGCAGATCTGGTGTCTGGTAAGAGCCCACTTCCTGGTATGCAATTGGCCATTTTCTCATGGTGTCTTCACATGGTGGAACAGCTCTCTGGGTCTCTTTTGTTGGGGCATTAATCTCCACTGACAAGGTCTCTGCCATCATGAACTAATAGTTTCCCAAAGGTACCATCTCCTAGTACCAACACGCTGGGATTAGAATTTTAACATATGCATTTCATGCGGACACAGACAATCAGCTTAAAACAGTAAGGAACTCAGAGTTGTCAGGATTGAAGGAGGGCACATAGGTCATGTGCTTAGAGGAGCATCTGAACCATAGCAAACCATTCTTGGAAATAATCAAGGCAATGAATAACAAAAGCTTTAATATTTTTCTAGTTTAATCTAAATCCATTTGTCAGATTTAGACATGTTCAATTAAGTAACATTTTAATGTAAATTATATACCCTTTAGAAAATAGTTTGCTGTCTTTGGATAGCTGAATAATAATTTGAAAAAATTTGATTTTAGAAGCAAACATTTGAGTTTTAGTCTCAGGCTAATCACTTAGCTGTGCGGGTTTAGGAAAAATCACTTAACCTCTCTGGAACTCTTTGTATTTCTCTTGTGTACTTGCTTTGTGAGACTTGAAGAATCTATAAGCCCTAGGCAAGGAGCTTGTAAGGGATTTCAAATAATTCTCAGCAACAGTCATATGTTTCTTGAACCTCACAATAGCCCATTCTTCTAAAAAGGGATAAGAAGACCCAGTTTTTCTGGAATCCAGATGACCCTTCAATACAGACCATGCTATAATCCTATTAACTACAAGGAAACTGTGACTAGACTGGAGCTGAGAATCAAACAGATCTTGTAAAATGTTTTATAAAATGAGGCAATACCTCAATCCCCACCTAGCTATTCACATCCATTGATTTAAACAAGTCCTGAGAAGCTATCTAGAAAAGTATTACTGAAAGCTGAGGTTTAAATAAAGCTTGGTGATGGCTGGCAGGACTCCAAAAGGATCAAGATACAGTGAGGGATGACAAGGTGTCATAAGAAAGGGAACCAGACACACTAGGATCGACTAGTGAAGAACCTCAGGGTAATGCGTGTGGTAGTTGAGAACTTAGAACAGTTGATACAAACATTCCTTAAGACCCAACCCTTCTGTGTGCTCCTGAAAAAGATTAGGTCTGAGATTGGGAAATGCTGTGCTATTGGCTTTTATGTCTCAAGCAATTTTAGTAAGAGATCCACTCTGATCAAGTTTACACAGAATGCATGTTCTTCTCACTTTACATGTGCAATAATGTAGATCCCTGGTATCAAGAGACTTCAGTTAATAGATACAGATTAGCACTTCAGTGAAACAGAGACGGAAGTTGCCAAAATTTAGCTCGGGAAGCAGAACAAATTCAGGGATATTTATAAGCACCCACTTTTAGTAATAATCAAATGTCCCAAAATACTTGGACAATGTGAACTGGGCATAAGACTGCTTCCTGCAATCAAGCAGATGAAGACTCAGATACAGAGATTCAGAGATTTATGTTAATGTGATCACATGTGAGCTTGCAGACTTGTGAAGCCCCATGCATCAAGTTCCAGAGCTATTACATTCCAGAAGAAAGCTCGGTTATAGCAAAGGAGCTGTGCGTGTTATTGCCACTCTTTCAGGCACTCACCTCCATTAGACAGGGTAAAAGCCTGAAAACTACATTTTCCATACTTCCTGGCCCACTGATTTCTGGTTGTTTTCCAAATGGAAGGCTCAGAATGGGAAACTGGACTGCAAGAAGGAAAAAAAAATACCATTTGCCTCCAGTATCTGGAGGTGACTTCAGCAGAGAGCACAGCAGCAAAGGGTTCCTTGAACGACAAATGTGATAGCAGCAGCATTTCCAAGACATTGTGGCAGGGATGGGGTTCACGAAACTTTCTGACTTGTTAACACCCTTTTTTTCTATCTGTCCTTCCAGGGGACGTTGTGACCAATTCACTGCTTGAAATATATACAACAATCTCCATTTTCCCAACTAGTTATTGACAGATACAGAAGCAGAAAGAAACAGACGTGTTTTCCTCTAAATAGAGATCATCAAGCAAGGCGTTAATTGCATATAAGGGAAAGCTGGCTGTACTGAATAGAGCATAATACTAGGAGTCAAAAAGACACAAGATTGAGTTCTAGATCCTCCAATTCCCAAAAGGGAATGTGCCCAAGCTGATAGAAGCTGCAGAGTAAAGAGAAAACCGAACCGATTACCAGGTATAGAAAAGAAGGGTTATCATCCCAATTATGTCACTTATTAGAAGACCCAAAATAGAGGGTCTTCCATTGCCTTTGGGAGCCTCAGTTTCCTCACCAGAAAATGGAATCATCAGAGACAAGTAGTCAAAAAAAATTTAACTAATTAATAAGGTCTGCCAAGTAAATGGACACTAAATTTAAGCACTCAAGAAATGTATAGAGGAGTAATCAATTAGCAGTCATAGGGGTAATAAAAGCCTACAGTCATGATTATCGTAACAACTAAGGGCAATATTTACCATTTGTTCAATGAGTACAATGTGTGAGATGCTATGTTAAGAGTTTTACCTACAGCACTTATTATCTTCACAAAAATCTCATTTTCAGATGCCAACACTAAAGGCTTAAAGAGATTAAATCATTCAAGATGATACAGCTAGTTAGTAGGAAAGTCAAGACTTGAACCCAGAACAACACTTTTCCGGTATCCTGTAGTAGTGCCGCCAGTTGAAATCATTGTGGTATGTGTACTTTGGAAGCTGTATAGGTGACATCCATGTAGCAGATTGCAAAGTCTGGTCCACAACCAGCAAACTTCACACAGTGTAAGAGACCACCGCTTTAGGAATATAAATGAGTCCTCTCTGGCAACTCTCTAGGTCACTAGCTTGAGGTCCCCTGTAACCCTATGAAGCACCAAGGTTTCCACCACAGCGTGCGTTCCAGTTCAGATTCAATGTGCTCCTGATCTAATCAAAAGATTAACTGAATTATGGCCATTTTATCCATCAAGCAATAAAGTTGAGTATTATTCTCATTTACATTTCTAAAGCAACATAAAAATAACCCCTTTTAAACTACCCACTCGCTTTCTCCTTATATGCTAATGCATGCTACGATTTCGAAGCCTGAAGAGATTTCCTGCAAAACATTCCATTGCCTTAAAGTTGGACATATGCACAGTTCTGATTGCCAGATTACAAACATGAATTAACTCTGGCTGCGAGTCAATTACATATTGATAAGTCTTTAGGGCGGACAACTTGTACACATTGATTCTAAACTCTCTGAGTTATTTCAAGGCTTTAGAATATTTAGCATTAAAAATTCCAATTTCATTCTCAGACTTTAGTGAAATATATGTATTAACAATATTAACAATCAAACCAAAATCAACTCCCTTATTTAAAAAACTGTCCCTTTTCTTTGTTAAAATTGGATCATTTCGATTAATTCTTGTAATCATATGATTTCCAATTATTTCAATTTCTTGATTTAAAGTAATGAATTTCAACTTAGTGTAATGATAGAATTAAAGCAACTGCATAATTAATTCAAAATCAGCTACTTGCCTTTGTTATTAATTAATGTTGTCATGTGAACAGCAAGTGACTGCATTTACATCAAGAGTATGTATGTTATATTTAAACATCTAACTTTTTTTATAGACTCAGCTTTTCTGTTTCATACAAAAGCCTGCCATTTTGATTTTCTGTTCGGAAATGGTTTAGGTGGCTTCCCAGCACATGGTGCCAAGGCCCCTACTAAAGAGAGAGGTTCTTCTGAAAAACTTCTTTCTTGAATTATTTTCTCTTTCCTTCTCATTTCCATCCTTCCTTCCTTAAAGTGGCTTACAAAAATAAACAATGTAAGGTATTGTCCAGAAAGCAAAAGAAACAAGATGAAGTGACCCAAAAAAAGTAAAAAAAAATAAAAATAAAGGCAGGTCAGAAACACTGTAAGTGCCCAGAGATCTTTTTTTTCACTAGCTAGTGGTGATTATAAATTTGGCTCTGAGTTTCCCAGAAACCTTAGCAAAGGGTGGGAAATACTCCCATTTATGTGACTCATCATTCCTAAAAGATGCTTTTTTGGTTGTGAATGAGAAACATTAATGAAAAAGCACAACAGTTATTCTGTAGAGAAGAAACAGAATCTTAAACCAAGGTGTTCTTATTAAAGGCAGTCAGTGCAGCAGGAAAGTTGAGAGCCTGTGGGGCAGGGAGACCAGGAACAGAAGGAGGAAGGCCAGCTAAAAAGAATCAAGACATAAACTTTTTTCTCCAGAGTTTGGGGTCATCAAACCTGAGAAATCTTCAAAGAGCAAGTCTGTATATATTTGGACTTTCCTCCGCTGACTCATCTCTTGCCCAAACCCTGTACTTTGTGGAACTAGAAATTGATAGAAAAAATTCTTAGAAAGCAAAACCTTTTTAACTATAATAAACAGCAGGAGGAAAAGGACAGAGACCTGAACTGTCTTTACAGACCTCACTTAAGCTGAGGAAAACCACATGTCAGAGGGAAGAACCTGGTTGTTAACCAAACAAAATTAAAAAAAAAAAAAAAATCACGGGCTATGTCTGCAGTCAGGCGGTTAGTGTTTCAGGGCCATATCAAGTAGCATCATGGGTGTCAGGACAGCACTGGGGTAAGGCACCACCAGGCTACCGCCCAAACACAAGCTGATCTTCTGCAAAATCACCAAAGTCACCAGAAGGAATACAGCTGTCTCCTCTAGAGCCCCAACAAAAGCAAACAGACCAAAAGACACATCAGTTAGGTATCAGATTGTCTGGAAAGAGCTGCCTGCCGACCACTACGTTGATGAAACACAAAGGAGACGACTCATCAGGAACTTGCCTCTCCAACCAGGGCCTGAATCACAGCTGGCTTTTCCTCATGAGTCAAACCATCCCACATGGACTGCTCTATACAATGGATGCCCTTAGCGAAAAATGCTGGCAATGGTTCTCATATTCCTAAAATCAAGACCTAATATTTCTTTTAGTTCAAACTTATAGTTCACAGAGATTGTAGATCACTGTATATCTCAGTATAGAGTTCTTTTGTCATCATATTAAATTCTACTTGTTTGATTGTCTTCTAGCTAGACCATGAAATTTTTAAGAACAGGCCCTTATGTTAACTCTTCCTGGCACACAGTTCAGGTGCTTAATGAATGTGTAGCAAACAAGTGAAGGAACCCTCTTAATTTTATTTACACATGGAGCAACATTATTTAAATACCATAGATAAATCCAACTGCTACAAAACAAATGGAGTTTGACATTGGTCACATTTTGGCTACCTGGCCTTGATTCCCCCTTCCTATAAAAGCACCAATTTCTTTGGAGGACTAAACTTTCCTTATTGTATGTCATCTTCCTGAGCAATAAGAGCCTCCCATAATGAAGGCTGGTCAGCAAGTGGCCACATGACTTGGTTTGACCAATCAGATGTCCTCTCCCGGACTCTGACTCCTGAGTTGCATATAGAAAGAGGAACTAGTTAGACATTATCCATGAGGCAGAAATGTACTGATCACTTCTTCCTGTGGTTGGCCATTGTTTCACTTCTGAACTCTATTAGAACTCTAAGTCCTTGTTTATTTGGAAGCACTATCTTCCAGCATTTTCAACTTAATTCTTTGAGCTTGTAGCTTCTCCAAAATTTTTACTGGCTATGTTAGCAAGTTAGTTTCTGATGCTTGTAGCCAAGAACACTAATCGATATATAATAGTAAAGATGAAACAGAATTAGCAAACTCAATTAAATGAATCCACATAAACAAAACATGAAGTGGACAGTATGGTCTGCCAAAATACTTAAATGTTAGACATTTTACTTAGTCTCAAATGTCAACTAGGACCACTCTGTCCTAAAAAAATTGAAAAATTGGCTGGAGCCTCTCAATTCTACAGTTCATCGAATCTAAACCTTTCTCTCAGATTTCTGAAATTTCCCTAAACAATTGTAGTCTTCTGCCACCTTGCACCTTTTGGGTGTCTGTTCTGACATGTGCATTTTCTCTTTCATTTCACATTTACCTAGAAAGGCATGTCAGCCATCTCACTAATACACACTCACACACACACATGCATATTCACATAAAATATTTGTAGTATAGTAGGAGTCAATGCAGTTATAGGACCTTGAGCAGATTACTTAATCTCTTTGTGCCTTCATTACCACACATTGTAAAATGGGTATAATGGCATGTGCCTAGTAAGATTGCTTTAAAAATAAAAAGGGATAATACATATTAAGTTTATAGTTCACGATGCCCTCACACATAGTAAACATTCAACACTCAATTTCTAGCCAAGCTAGAAAGTTTTACTGAAGAGCTGGATCCTAGGAGAGTCAGCATACACATCACATACATTTAAAACAAACGAATATACACATGCAATCTTAACTACTCTCAAAGTCCCTTACCATGTCACTGGATATTTCACTCTTTTCTAAGCAAAGCTCAGAGTCTTCTTCTCTGAATCTTCTCTTTTCCAACCTTCTTTCCTACTTCTGTCCACTTAGTTTCCTATCTTCAAAGCATATAAAAAAATTCCTTTTTTTGTGCCAGGGACTTAGGCTCTTCATCTCTCACTTTATTTAGGCACTTAACTAAACGAAGACAGTTCCTCACCAGAAAAAGAATTTCTGATTTCTACTCTTAAAGTAATAAAATTTATTGTATCTAGTTATAACTAGAGAATCAGTTTCTAAAAACCTAGTCATTGCATAGTACCGTTGTGATATTTTTCACATTCATTTCTAATGAACATTTTTAAATTACATAATATTCTTTAAATAAATTTTTAATTTTTAAGTGTATTTAAAAGGAAACTTTATTTCACTATTATAAGTGGCAAAATAATACTACTTGCCATAATAGTTACCTTAAAATAAATATTTACTTTAAAATAAAAAAGTTCATATAATACCTAAAATCATTATCTATTACTAGTAATCCATGTATCACAATTTGTAAATATGAATCTAAAATATCTCCTTCATCATGGACACTCAGAGGCTGGATGAAGGAGGAAATGAATGGAAAGTCTGTGGTATTTGCATGTTACCAACATTGTAAGTAGAGGAGGGGGCATGGGTGAGGATGAGCACAGGTTGATGAGATCAGTTTAGAAATCTGACAGAGAGGATGGTCCAGAGATAAGATTTGGGGAGTGTTATTGTATTCTTGTATTCTACACAATTGTCCCACGGCACCGGAGACTAATGTTCATTTAATTGAATTATATTCTGTCATTAGATTCCAATGCTGCTAAAAAGAAATGTTGAAAAACTAGAAACTTTAGAAATCATAATATTTGAATTATCCAAAAATAAGTGCATCTAAACCAACTGATGCAGTTTTATACGATGTCTGAAACTTTAAACAATTTCATAACTTCTCACCATTGATATTGCTCACTTCGGCCTTTGAATTATCAAAAATAAAATTGAGATTCTCATATTCCACTATGCTTTCTCTGTACAAATAATGTCACAAATCTTTAAAGGAAAATTAAACACGTGGCACCAGCTTAAAAATCTATGTTAAAGTCCTAAGCTTCTGAACCAAATCAGTATGTTCGATAAATAACAAAGTCCATGATGCTTCTATTGAGAATGTAAAATATTTTATTGCTCAATAGTGAAAACTTCTTTGCATATTCAGGTGTACTATTACACAGCCCTATTCAAAATATATGTAGTAACAGCAATGACTGACTATTTAACACACTTTAGTAAATACTCACCAAGTGCCAGGGATTTTGTGTGAGACACATTTTACTCTGAAAAAAATTCCTGGTTTGGGATGATAGCAAATCTTTGCAACTTGAGTCACATTACACTAGAGTCTCTGTCAAGACATGTGACAGTTCCCTTTTGTCACAGCGTTCTACTACATTAAAAATCTACTACAGAGGCACAGTGCCCCTGCCCTATACCCAAACGTGCTTTCTACAGATCTCACGTGAAAGAAACACTGTCCTGTGATTACACCAGGAATTTTTTTTTTTTATAATGACTTCCAGCTATTGATATCTATGGCTAGTTCTCAGCCTCAAATGCTAATCCATAACAGTTAAGCCTTACTGAATACAATATTCTTGCACTCTTTGGTTGTGCCAACTAAAATACAGTAAGCCTTTTAAGAAATAACTTCCCTAGGAGCCATCTTATTATTTGATCTCCAAGGGTGACAGGAAATTATAGAAAAACAAAACAAAGACCATTTAGCTTTATATAACTATACCATGCAACCATCATGTCACATAATCTAATGATAAAAAGAAGTGGGCAAACTAGAACCTGCTATAAATAGCTATTTAAATATCTATTCAAGTTTAGGTGTACAGATTAATATTCTTAATCAGCTTTGTTACACTATTTAAATCTATCTTCTATTACTGAGATGAATATCTACTTTCACATAACACCGTCTCTCATAGTGCAAATTTTTAGTACAGTGATCTGGGAACATTTGTAGCCATATTTGTCATTTAAGCACAAGTGAAAAAAAAAAACCCACTAATAATCGAACCAAACCACATTCATGGTTACATATGAAATGTTGGAAAAAATCCATATCTATTAACTTTGTAACTCTACTACCATAGATTTTTCAGAGGCCTCGTAGTTCAAATGACCATAATTTACAGCATAGTATATACAGAAATGTCACATACCTCACATTAGCATCAAGTTCGTCCATTACAGGAAATACGCATGGGTGAGCTGGACGTCAGTGCCCACAGGGTCCTATAATGTGGAAATAAATAAGAGATTAGACCATAATGTCTGTAGGAAAATGAAAGTCCTTGTTAAAGGGGAAAAAATGGCAAATAATAATTGCTTCTACTTATTAAGAATTTTGTAGAATATCAGAAATGTAGTTAATAAACAACACTATGGCAAAAAGTTATTGGCACACTGAGGTATGGCACAGCTGTATTGCAGAGTTTCTTTAAGTTTTACTAATCTCCTGTAGATGAAAACATACAGGTACTTCTTTTACTCTGGAAACATAGCTTCTTTATATGATCTGTACTAGGACACTAGCTAGTGAAAATAGGTAACTACATTGTTATGATTAAAATAGTACACTAAAATAGTGGTTTTGTTTTCTATGAGGATTTGCAAGGGCTTTTTTAAAGCCCTTTTTGAGGATGGGTAATCATATATTCCTCTGAGAATCTAGTAAACTCTTGAGAACTCTCTGCTCAGAAAAACATGTGCATGCATGCACCTACATGCTTTCTGGGAAGCTCACGACTCCTTGAGGCCCGCCCATGAACTCCAGGCTGAGAACTCCCAGTCGAAGGGGAATTAACTTTCAAACTACCAGGAGTTCCTCTAGCATTGACTCTCAGAGGGCTTTACACCCTTTAATGGGCAGACACTCACTGATCTTCACCAAATTGGCTCTCTATACTGACTGTACAGTTTCGATTTTCAGAATTCCTGTTTTTCATCACAGCTGTTCCACAACATAATGAATCAGAGAATGTAGTGGCAGAGTGTGGTCTGTTTCTTCCAGGGTTACCCTGAGCAAGTCCCTTTTTCATTCTAAGCTTCATCATCTACTTCTCAACAAACAGAAAGGATTGGAAGAGGTGATCTCTGGGTTCACTTCCAGCTCTGGTATTCTATAATTCCATCTGCTGGTTTTCTAATCAAATCTTACCAAGAAGAAACTGTAAATCTGTTTATCTACATAACAGAACCATGAAGCTCAGCCTGGGTTCTTGGATGCTTTGGTCAGCACCATGCACACATGCCTGGCAGCCAGGAAGAAAATGGCAGACCACTAGAGCTGGAAAGGATGTAGATCTCTCTCTGAGGTTGTCAATGTTTGTTCTTTAGAGCCTCTAAAATTACATGGGTGCCAGTGGGCATTTCTGGGTCTGTAGCAGGTGTGGGGAAAGCTTCACCTACAAGACTCTGAATCCCTGATTTTGACCTCAAGCAAAGTAGCTCTGTCTGCTTCTATCTCTTTTACATTTTGAATTTGGAATAATCTTTGATTTGAAATACTTAAGTACAAAATCTTAACAACTAATGTGACAGGGCTCCATCCTCTTTCCTCCTCTATCTACAATCATTCCTAAAGTGATCACATCCATTTCCACAGCTTAAAATACCGCCTATTCACTGAAGGTTCCTAAAGCGATATCTCTAGCCTATCTCTAGTGTTTTCTCACATCTTACAACTAAACTATCAGCAAACTCATTCTCTCCACTTTGAAAATGATTCCTTAATCTGACTTTGTCTCATCACCTCCAGTACCTTGGTCCAAGCAACCTACCATCTCCTTTTCTTGAATACTACCATGCCTTCCTAACTGGTCTCCTGCTTGCTCTACTATCATCTCTTCTCCCCACAGTAGTTGGAATGATATTTTTAAAGTGTAAGTCAGATCATTACATGTGTGCGTGTGTGTGTTTTAGTGATAGTCATGCTATATCCTATCACCTGGATATAGAACAGGAAGTAATTACCTCCACATTGGTCTCTTTCATAGAAAATGTCCTAGAAAATTATAACCAGAAAAAAAAAAGCATGGCAAGTCCTAGCAGAGGGATAAACAAGAGAGTCAAACACTTCTACCATGTGAAGTACAAAAGAAAGTCTCAGTATTGTCTCAGGGCTAGGACAAGCTCAAGCCACTAGAATTATTCAAAACATATTTTCTAGTAGAGCAACATATAACTCTATTAGAATCTGTGGGGCTTCTTCTCCTTGATGAATACATTCAGCCTCTGGCCTTTCCTTAAAAAGAGAGGGGGAGGAAGAGATCATCTTATTTATGCTACCTACTGCTATTCCTACCTTTAGTTTTCTAGTTTACACATTCTAAATAACTAAAGGGTAAACCCAAAAGGTAAGTACACCCCATCTTCACCCTTGTTCTTTGATTCAGAATACTCTGAAAGACTGCTGTGAAGCAGTCGTTAATGGTTAACAGAAGGTGTGTGGTTGCATCTCTATTATAAAAAAATGTGAGCACAGGACTCACCTGTAAATAGTCCCCACAGATTAGAGTCAAATATCAATGTAGTTTGGTGCCGTGCCAACATCTTCCAACCTGGAGCTATGTCATAACCTCAGCTTGCTTTGCTGTACGTTTTTGTTTTTGTTTTTTTTTTTTTTGAGGGGGCAGTTTGGCTAAATGGGTGGATATTCATGCATAACAGTGCATGGATTGACTACATTTCTTTAATGCCTACATGAGTTAAATTTCTACATCAAAGGGGATATGTTTTGGACAACTGTCAGGAATAAGTAAAACATTATTTATCTAAATTGCCAAATTGAGGGTGGAAGCCTGACATATAGAAGAAGCACTGGACCAGTAATTACTGTGCCTGGGTTCACAGCCCAACTCTAGTACTAACTCATTGTTCCTATTCTTAAGCAAGTGTGGAGAGGAAAAATTATTTTCCCTTAACTCTTCTATGTGCTTCCTATAACAAAAGATAGATATACAGGAGAAAGACAAACAAGTTTAACAACATGTATACCTCCTGTATACATGGGAGTGACCCAAGAAAACTGAGTAACTCTTCTAAAAGACCCAAGACCCCACCTTAAATAACATCTCCAGCTGAAGATAAAAGATGGTGAGAGATGGGGGGATGTCATTATGGGAGGTTATCAGAAAAAGCACAGTAAACAAGAGTAACGTCATATGCAGATTAAGACCTTGCCTTCCCCATTAATAAGAGTTTTAAGAGATTTAGAGTCATTCTTCTCTTCCTGATACCAAGCAGAAAACACAAATAGAGATTTCTCTTATAAATGTAAATGTTTCTTACAAAAGGTAACTTCTACTCAGTTTTCAGAATTTGTTCTATGCCTGCCATTTCTTAAAAATAATCAGCCTAAAATAATGCTTATGCCAAAGAGACATATTTTAGGGTGGCAAATTCAGCTCCCAAGTCTGTTTACCAACCTGGGTCTCAAGCGCCTCAACTGTTGAATGAACTGGGCTAGAAGGTGTTGGGCAGGATGAGCAAAGGGAAAAATTTCAACTACAGCTTCACAGTAGTTAAAGGAAATTTCAGAAAGCTGAGTTTCTCATCATTGGATGCATTTAGGCAGCATGTGGTTAACTGTTTAAAGATGTCTATCTAGCTGAGAACTGTGATTCTGGTGACTGCTGGGGTTTCTTCCAATGCTAAAATTGTAGGACTGTGATAGTCCATGTTATTTCTGCTTCTGATAGCTCCAGAAAAAAAAAAAAAGTTTTCTTTAATCATTTTCCAATTTTAAAAAAGGATGCATGCTCAATTTACATATACTATCTCAAACAGGCATGATCTCAGATATTTCTGAGCAGGTAGGACAAAAATAATAGCAGCGAAATGTGCAATCAAATAGCCAGGTATCTGATAAGAATTCCATGCTCAAATGCTTCTCATAGGTCTTTTTGCCTCATTGCCCTAACCCACTATTAGCCATATGCACAAAAGCACGCCATCTCACCAGGATCAAACACACAAGCATCCTTCATCTTCTACAATCCATGGTGATCATGATTCCCTAGTAAACTTCACTGTAAAAATAATTCTTGGACCTTCTGAAAAATTGCAACTGTGCAAATACTGACTACATGGGAGAAAAAAATTCATTCCTCTCTGTGGCTGTTTACTTTGTTTTCTGGAAAATATTTAGCAATTGTAGGATGCTGACTCAGCAATTTTTTAACCTCTGTGAAAAATGACATAAATAGAGCCATTTCAAAATGGAGTCAGAGCTGCTATTCCAGAGAAATTTGGAGTTCTTTAAAATTTTAGACTGTGGACCAAAAGGGGGTTCTATGAAAAGTAACCTCATAGGGTAATCTGCTCATAAATTCCTAACTAGGCAGATCATAGTGGGTGTCATGCCCCAGACATGAAACTTCTTCAGTAAAAAGATTTATCTTTGCCTTAAGCCAGCTCTGTCCATTGTTTCTAAGCATCTAGGTTAACAAACCTTTGAAATGCTTCTTTTCAGACCCCTCATAGGAGAAACCACCCTCAAGAGTGCACATAATCTTGTTAACTATCCTGTAATCCAATACTGCTTTGTTTCCTTCCACTTTCATGTAATCTTATATTCCCTCCTTAATCCCAAAAGCTGCTGCAAACTGTTATTTCAAGAAGCATTTTTCTTAGTCTGTTGAGACCTTCCTTTGAGGCATATGCTTTGTTTGGTTCAAATAATTTTATAAAAGTTCTCTACAGGTGTGAACATTCTTACGTTGATAAAACTGAACTGGGCCAGGCCTTTGGACTGGGCCAAGCCAACATTGTCTTACAATGTTTGTAAAACCAGCACAAAAGTGTATATAAACATGGATAATTATGGACTTTCTATCTAAATACAAATCCAGTAACCAATCATTGATAGCCAAGAGTAGCTCAGCTTATCAGCACCTATACGAATTCTTTTTTTTTTTTATGTAATTATTCCTTTCCTTTTCCCTGCCTTCACTCTATAATTGGGACACTATCTGAATTTCTTCCTGAACCTGTGCTCTCCTAGCTGCTATTCTTTGATCCCAAATAACCACTTGTTGCTTTTCATTTTGGCTTTTTAATTTTAAGTTAAACCTTGATCAGTTGATACATATTATTCAAATGAATTTCTCTCTATAAATTAGTTCTGAAAAAAATCATTTTATTTATTTATCTAGACAGCTAAATGGTACTGTATAAGTGAAAATGTGAATAAGCTCTTAAAACGTTTTTCTTAGCTGGGAACTTTAACCTTTTCATAAAAAAAAAAATTTGTACTTAACCACTGAAAGAATATTTAACAGGCATACCTAATCTATACTTTGGGAAACAGAATGGATTATAGAAAAAGTAAAGGAGGGACATAAACTTCCATTTCACATAGCACTGAAAGGAACACATCTCAACTGTTTTAAAAAATCAGGGTTTTTTTAAAGCAGAAATTTTCATCCCCTGACCCTCCAAAAAAATGACCAGAGTTGTGAGGTTACAAGAAACCAGAATCTGGCTATTTCATGGAGGAAAAAAAAAAAAAAAAGAACCAGGAGGTCATTTATTTACATATTTACTTTTCTAATCACTTGTTGAATGTCTTACTCTGAATTCAGCCATAGGTTCTATGAGGACAGAGATATCATATACGATCAATAAATATCTATTAAATGAATGGCATGATATGATATGAAAGCTCTACTTGATAGTCAAATAAGGAATCGGCCTTGTCTTTGTGTTTCCAAATGAGAGATGAGTGTAGGTCTCAAGAGTTTGAGACTATGAGGTAGATCATTTAACATCAGAGCTGTCCAATTATTGACCTGTGTGCCTTGGCAAGCAACAAGGTCCACCTTAGTGGGAGGCTCAAACAGAAGCCAGAAAACCATTATTCAGTCATGTTTGTGAGGAGGAAGCAAGTCTTGGATGACTCTGAGTTCTGATGAAATCTAAGAATGCAAGGAGAGCAGAACTAAATAAGAGGCCGTTTTTTGTAAAGCAATGATTCTTAAAACACAATGACTGGGCCCCACCCCCAAATTTCTGATCAGTAGGTTTAGAGTGGTTAATTTGCATTTTTAACAAGTTCCCTGATATTTATTTCTAACGCTGTTAGTGTGAGGATCTCTTTTTAAGGCAAAATATCAATTTCCCAAATGTGGTTCTCTGTCACTGAAGAAAGCACATATCAGGCAGTAGATGGATGGAGCATTAAGTACCATCATGGTGAAAAATGTGTTTTCTTTTTATTTTCTAATTTAATCCATTATTCACATTGAGGAAAAGGATTCAAGTAAGTGTTAGCTTATTTTTTAATCCTTCCTAAATTTGCTAATCTCTCTTTTATAACAAAGAACAGGTTTCTGGCTCATGATCCTTTGCAAGGAACTGTATTGTCTTACTGAGGTCTCCCCAAGAAGCAGATCTTCAGGTGAGGACTAAATAAATGCACATAGTTTACTTAGCAAGTGCAGGTACACTGATAGAGGAGTAATGACACAGGGAAGGGAATGCAAAGCAGCCAAGGAGGCATATGTTATGCCTCAGGGTTATCTCAGACAAGTTAGGAGAGAACCGGGGTACTGATACTCCCACACCCATCATTGATTGATTAAGGGCTATCCACAGGGGTACACAGATTCCCATGCACCTCCCATTAAAATGTGTTTATAAGCAAAGTCAATTCTAGCAAACTGAGGGCAGTCTCCCCAAAAATGATGCGAGTTCATCACTGGAAGTCAGGATGGTGTACACAGATATGGTGAAGAGATCTGCTGGAAAATGGAAGAAACGGTGACAGTATCTGCTCCAACTATTTAGCTAAAATCTGAGACGCTGTTTTGTGTGTGTTGCATCTGTTTGTACAGTTACCTTCTATTTCTCGCAGTTGGTAATAGTTTCCCCTTATGTTTTTGTTTCTTTGTAAAATAGAATAAATTTATTTAAGGAAAACTAATTGATCTAAAGAAAGTGCTATGCACATAATACTCCAGATGGCATGAGAATCACAAAGGTAGTACTCAAATGATTAAAGTTTGGGAAACACTGTCCTAGTGGTTTAAAGCAGAGATTGGCACCTTTTTTTAAAAAGGGTCATTTAGCAAATATTTTAGGCTTTTAGAGCACAAAGTCAGTTTCACTATTCCAATCTGCTCTTGTGGTACACAAATAGCCATAGACAACATGTAAATTAATGAGCATGGCAGTTTTCCAATAAAATGTATTTATGGGCGCTGAATTTAAAATTCATATAATTTTCACTTGTCACAAAATAATACTCTTCTTTTGATATTTTTCAACAATTATAATATGTAAAAACTTATCTCATAGGCCACACAAAAGCAGGCAGCCAATCAGAGGGCCTTCAAGCCCCCAATTCAAAGCACAGCCTTGTAATCAACCCTAGTTCTATCAAATTCCAGCAAGCCTACGACAAACTACTTTACTTTTTCTGGCTTCTGTGGCATCATCTGTATAATAGGGATAAGCATAATATTAACCTCATAAGGTTATTGCAAAAAAATAAATGAAAATGAACACTTAAAAAGCAAGTGTCCAGTGAGTTCACAATATAATGTTGACTAGCTATTGTAACAACAAGGTGGTCTCCAGCTTGGCAGTGTCCCAGTCATTGGAGGCAGCTATGCACCTGAGAGTTGATGTCCCTGACTTTGGGATGCGGTTCCAGAAATTATTCCTCTTCTCTATGGGAGAGGACTCTGAAAGTCGAGCCTGAGAATGCCCAAATGGTTTTGTCACCACTGATTTCCAAGGCCTGGAATTTGGGGCAGGTCAAAGCAAAATCTGTATTTCATCTCAGTTAAGTCTTTAAAATTAGTGTTTTGAACCTTATAGAATTATATTACAGATAGCAGTGGTTCTCAAACATTAGAATACCTAAAAATCACTTGCAAAACTGAAAATTTGGGTACCTTGCTCAAAGCATTTCTGAATCAGTAGGTCCAGGAATCTGTATTCAAACAAACAAATGTCCCAGTGACTTTGGTACAGATGCCTTATGGAGAGCAGTTTGGAAAACACTGCAAGAATGGAGTGCAATCCACACAGGTGAGCTCATCCTTTTAAAATTCTCTTTAATCATTTTCCCATATCTGTTTAAATGCTTCATCAGCTGAAAGACCTGGATTACAGTATTTTCTGTGCATGCCAAGGGAAAAGTCTGTGCCAGCATTTTACCTCTTCTGCCCTTATCCTGTATTTCTTCTGAGCCTCCTGGATTAGAAAACAGTTTTACAGAACCCTCTACTTCAGATATCATGTGCTGATTATCATATCCAATTAGGCATCCCACTGTAATCTCAAAGGACATGGGCTAAATGCAGCTTAGATGGAAATTCCTGAGCAGAATCTGCAACTTTACTAGACTAATAAGATGTCACCTCCTTAAATGCTGCTGCCCACAGCCTCCTTTTGACAGTCCCCAAACAAACCCCTCAGGAAAAAAGGTAAAACTATACCTGTAGGTTTTAAAGGGGCCCATCTAACACAGAGATGAATCCTGAAGAAGCAACAGGAGAGGAATAATGACACGTTTCTAAAACTGATATTTCTCAAACACATACTAAGTACCAAACCTTTCACATGAGTTACCTCATTTCATCTTCACATCGAGCTATGGAAGACTATTGCACAATTGTCCCCATTGCACCAATGAAGAAACTGAGGCATAGAAAGGCCACACTAGGCAGTGTCTTCAGAGCCCACACCTTTAGCTACTAAGTCATCCCATAAAGGATCTCGGTTCCCCATCTCAACTTTTCCAGTGCAGTTTTATGAACCAGATATTTTTGTAGCTCCTCAAAACCTACAGAATGTCTACTGGCACTTAAAAGAGGTTAAGTCTTTTAACAAGCTCCAACTTTGCTCTAGGCACCATGTGACCCTGAGTTCCTCATTTTGCTTCCATAGCCTCCAGGTCTCCAGCTGTTAGGTGTGATTAAGATCTTCAGCCCACCTGTCTAGCAGAGATCTGTTACTTACTACTCATTAAATTCAAATAAGATAACATATGTGTAAGTCCTATGAACACTGTAAAAAGTTATCTAAAATGATAATTTCCCAGCCTGTCACTTCCATAAATTATTTTTTAAATGTTGAAAATCAGCTTTGCAAAATTATCTACATCAAAAATCAGACTTTCCAGAGATCTAGGGTAGGTTGTAAAGTACCAAAAATGCAGATCTTTGCAGAGGGAGGGAAATACTACTTTGACAAGGGAAAGACTATCTTCATTGTAATGGAAATTTCAGGAGTTTGAGAATCAGATGACCTGGTCCTGGTCCTTGCCCTGCCACTAATTGACCTTGAGTGAGTCTCTCTCTCGCTCCTTCCAGGAGAAACTATTCTTCTTGGTGGCTAAAAACAGTGATTTTGGTAGTCAGACTGCCAGCGTTAAATGCCAGCTCCTATAGCTCCTCAGGAGGTGGTGACCTTGGGCAAGTCATGTCAACTGTCTTGATTTCAGTTTCCCAATTATAAAAATGAGCATAAGAATCAAAAACTTTAAAATCATCCAAAAAATGGACTGATGAGTGATAGAGAGGTAAATAGACAGAAATATGAAAATCAACTTAGTAAAATGTTAATTGTATATCTTATGAGGTGAGTATGTAGATGCTCGCTATATAATTCTTTCGAATTTTTCTCTCAAACTTTATTTTACAATAAAATATTAGGGAAATAAAAAGACTACAACTGGTTTGTTAGAAGAGTTGGGTGAGATATAGAGCTTTCAATAATGCTCTTGGTAAGTGCTTGGCATACATTATCATTGGTTGTTTACTATACAGATAGAAGGTGGGACAAGATGATAAATTCCTTTAGCTCTTACCATCTGTGAGTCAGAGTCATGCTAGGTGAGCCAGAGACATGACATGCATGAGCAGGATGAGAAGCCAGGCTAAATGACACAGAAACCAAATGGGCAGAGAGGAGGCAGGTTGCAGCCACAGACATATCAGAAACCGAGAAGTATGTACAAACAGAAGCAGCGGGGCCCTGTGCAGGAATGCCTAACATGGTGGGACCCTGAAAAGAAAGGCAGATGATCTTTAGTACAGGTCAGATTGATGTATTTCCCTATTGACCTTTTCTTTGGTAGAAGAAAAGCACTGGATTTGGAGTTAAACCTGAGATCAAATCCTGTCTCTGTCACACCAGTTGTGTGACAACAAGAGACATTCAATTCTAGTGTCCACTAGACCAACTGTACTGGAAACATCTATAACCATGAAAATGAACCCCATGGCAACTATGCTTCTGCTATGACCTCTTGACCATTAATAATTGGGCCAATCAGATTTTCTGCCTTGAGAATTTGCACAGAGAGATGAGACATTCTTGGAAATTTGTCACATTCATGGCAGAGCAATGGGGAAAAGATCATAAACACCTGGAGATGAGTTCTTAGGAAATGACCTGGCTCTCATCCTTCCTGGGCTCTAGTCCCTTGAATCCACAAGAAAAGCCCTATTATTTTCCAATGAATTTCAATTTTTGTTTAAGCAAGCCAGAACTGACTTTTATTATGTATCAGCAAAAATATATATTTACTAATACAATTAGCCTCGTAATTAATACAAGAGTTTTCCTAAAGTTTCCAGGCCTTGATTTCCTCATCTGTAAATGAGAGAAATACCTCTTCTCTCAGGGTTTAATATAAAAATCAAAGAAGACCAGGTGTGTACAACTCCACAGCATATAGCAAATATGCATCATTTAAATTGCATCTCAGTTTCAGAACCTCTATATCTTTCTGAGCAAGTACTCAGAGTCCCTTTGTTTTGGTGGAGGATGTGTGGGCATGCGAAAAGAAACAGGTGCTGACAGTCAAGAAGGAAGTAGTTGATTGAGTTTGAAATTGGATTAAAAGAAACTTTTTGATATTTTTAAAACTTAACCAGTTATACATAAATGTTCAGACTTGAGTTTCTGTTGGGTTTCTTCGTGGTAGTGAGGTTGACTTCAAAGAAAAAAGAAATGCAAAGCAACTACATAGGACACAGAGGCTGGATGGACAAGTAACATACCTTTCTTAATGTCAGAGGGACTAGCAGAATTTATCTGGCAGTAGAGAAGATGTTAAAGGACTTTTTAATTTGGATTATCCTGTGAGTAATGAGGGATGAGGGATCTTATCATCCAAATTGAGGTAGCAATGGGGGTGGATAGATGTAGGGAGCATGGAAAGAGCTAACATCAGAATTAATCCAATGTAGAAGTACCGTAGCTGAGAAAAAGCAAAGATTTTTCTGAAATTCAAAATGATGGGCAAAGCTTAGATGCTTAGTAAGAGATGATAAGTAATCCCTAGAAGTTACTATTCTTTTAATATAGCTCTATCCATAAATCCAAATGCTCAGTTATCTTAAAAATATCTTATTTATTTGCTTTTTTGTTTGTTTGTTTGTTTTTTTAAGTCTCAAGTGGGTGGGTCATAAGCTTTTAGGTCTTAACCCTGTGGTTTGTAAATTGTGGTCCCTGGACCAGCAGCATCAGCAACTCCTAGGAAGCTGTTAGAGATACAAATTCTCAGTCCCCAACCCAGAATCCTGAATGAGAAATTCTGCAGGTCCTGTGGATGAATCTGATGCGCAACAAAGTTTGAGAAGAAACCTACTTGACGGCCATTTACACTGCACTTATTTTCCTCTGTTTAAAGGGGTATCACTTTCTACTGCCTCTGGAGTATAAAAACAGCATGCAGAATAGAAGAATGAAAGGGCAGGCCAAGAAGAATATGAAAGGAGGGAGTTCATAAAAATATGGCAACTTTAATTTGGGTGATAGAAGAGATATCTAAAGTTTAGATGATGGTGAAGACAACAGAAAAAGAAAGGTCTCATTCATTGTCTGCTTCTTTCCACCATCATTCCTTTCTCCTGAGTCCCTCTCCCCCTGGTTTACCCAACCCTGTCACCACTGCTCAATACCTGTATATGCCTTGGGGCTATTTCTGAATAACCTGAATAACAAAGAGAGGAGAAGACAACAAAAGAGAGAAACCACATTATTTCAACTAAACACAATGGCCAACCTCACTCAGGTCTCTAGCCTTTCGAGAAGCCGACATGGTTCTACAATTGAACTGGATGATGTTTCATATCATTTCCACCCTGTAACGTCAAGATCCCATTCATGGAAGGCATTTTCGTATGGGGGTTAAGAATATGGAGTCTGGAGTCAGACAACACACCAACTGACCCTAGCTCCACCACATCACAGCTGAGAGAACACGGGCACATTACTCCATCTCTCCAAGATTGAATTACCTCATCTCTAAAATGGGGATATAAAAGCCTCTCTCTCGTGATTCTTAATGAAGATTAAATGAGACCATCCATGTAAAGCATTTAGAACCATGCCTGGCACGTATCAAGGCTGGATTAAAGTGAGTTATTAGGATTATTATTATATTGTCTCTGAAATGCTTCTCAGCCTTCAGCAGCATCTTGAGCATTTCCAGGCATAGCAACAAGGCAATGAGAAACCAGGAGGCATAAAGGTAAATGTGTTAGTTCGGCCAAGTTGAAAGGGGCATAAAAGCAGCCAGCAACATAGCAATTTATCCATGTATTAAAATATTTTGTTATCAGGTATTTCTGTACAAGACCACAATACTTGTGTTTGAATTACAATAGTTGTTTTCAACAGAGGTTGGAGCAGGAAGACTTTGTCCCCCAAGGGGACATTTGGTAATGCATGGAGGTATTTCTGGTTGTCACAACTATTACGTGCTACTGGTACCTAATGGATGCTAGAGATGCTGCTAAATATTCTATGATACACAGGACAGTACCTCACGACAAAAATTATCCAGCCTGAAAGGTCAAGAATGCAGAGGTTGAGAAACCCTAGATTACAATGTTGGGCGATATTATCTTAATAAGACTTGACACATTTTTTTTTTCCAATTTTCAAAAAGGCAATGGCATGGAAGATTCTGTACTTGATAGAAAGTGAGAATGGGTAACTTAAGACTCCTTCAAGTTTAAGGCTTGATATACACACAAACCAAAGCTTAAGTCACCAGTGCATTTTCATCCTTTTCCCCTTTGAATATTTCCTTTTCCTAAAGGCAAATTGAATTTTCTACAAAGATGGTTAGATATTGGAAGGTAACTCTAAGGCGTTGGGAGAAATGCTTCCTGCTAAAGCAAAGAACATCAATGATAATTAGAGAAGGAACTTTAGAAATGATCTAGCAACTAGGTCTTAGTTGAAATCTTTTATCACATTTCACAAATGAAAGAACTAAAATTTAGAACGGCCAAGAGACTTGATCTAGGTCACTTAATGTTACAGCCATCAGAAGGCCCAGATTCTTCCAAAAAACTGATTTAATTTATTACTCAGACAATGATAATGTCAAGGGTCTCCACTTTGTGCATTTGCTCTGCATTTTTTTTCAATGATCACAGTCTATATCTGTTCCTATTTTCAGAAATCCCTGAATATGGTTTTCACCTGATCAGGTGAATGAAAAAAATTAGATTCAAGAAATATTGAGGGAAAACTAATAAAACCTGCCTATTAAGCTGTGGCCACTACTGATGAAGGAAAAGGTGACTTCAGTTCCCAGCCGGGTGACGGAGGATGGTGATGGTTCATAACAGATGGAAAATCAGGAGGTAGGTTGGGGTAGCAGTTTGTTTAGGTTGGGTTTTCAAGTGCTACTCTTTGGGGAAAGAGATGAGGGGGTTAAAAAGTCAGAGAGGTCTGGGTGAATGCAAGGAGAAGAAAGCACATTTAAGTTGTTGGTTACAAGGCCACTATGGCCCCTAGAAAGACCAGCTTTAGGAATAAAATCCAGGTTACTCAGAGGAACTTAAAGCACCGCTGTCCTCTTGGCCCTGAGACCTCCAACTGCTCAACAGGGGCTGAGCTGAACAGTCCCTAAAGCTCCATCTAGCTCTGCTGTGTTACAGTCAAATGATGACCCGCTTGGCTATATAATAACAATTATTGTAAAGATGTTTCCTGCGGTGGGGGATTGGGGGGTAAGGGGGTGGAGGTGGGGTGGGGGTGGGCAGGGAATGATGCAAACACAGGAGAATTTAGGGTAAGGGTGCATGGGAAAAATAAAGATAAGATTAAAAAATGACTTGAGAATGTTGAGAACTCTTTTTTTTTTTTACTAACTTTTTCCACACTCATCATGTCTGAGGTAAGTGAGAGCTGTTCCTCAGTGTCATGCCCTGTCCTAACTTTTTCCTTGATTCCAGGGCACCACATCCAATCACTGGTGTCCTTTTCCTTCACTGCCTTTGCTCACCAGCAGCACCCAGCAGCACCCAGCAGCACCCAGAGGCACTTCTCCCTCATCACTGATGCTGAAGTTCCACACAGCATACCAGGCAAACACTACCCACCACCCCCCAGAGTCACCCACAGTTTTATGACCCAGGAGTCGTCCCAGCAATGTCAGGACAAGGGGGACAAACTTGCTTCAGTGACCTTCTATCAAAGCCACCTTTGGTTCATTCCACATCCTAAGAAACATTTTTTGTTCATTTTAATGGACCAAACGGAAAACCAAGCCAACATTTTCACTTAACATTGAACTCTAGGAAGAAGAGCCAGTGCCCATGACTTCCCCACCCCTGCCAGCCACCACTTCCCTGGATCCACAGCCACTTCTTCCAAAGGCAGCCAACAGCACAGTGCCACACACTGGGTAGCAAGCTGAGGGGAAACGCACCTTAAATTGGGATTGGGATTCTGTGAAAGACAACTGCAGGACGCTGGAGCTGGTGGTGACGGTGAAGGCTTCATGCAGCACAGCGTGCCCACACACTCACGGTCACTGACAGACACAGCCAGTTAGACACTCGGGACATGCCTATCTTGTCACACACACACACACACACACACACACACTACAATCTCTTGTTAAACATCCAGGACTATCCAGTCTACACATGTATCAGGTTACACACAGTTATGGATGCACAGCTGCGTTCGATCTTGGTCGTCTCTCTCTCTCTCTCTCATTCACACACACGCACACACACACGCACACCCTTACACACATACACTCACACGCACGCCCTTACACACACAATCTCCTCTAGTCAGGAAGCACACGAGCAGTTTCACAGGTACTTACGTACACAAGTACAGGGCACTCGCGCCCAGCCCTAGAGTGGTCCCAGGCTGGAGACGTGTCCTACACAAGCAGCCAGCCCACCCACACCCCGAGCTGCCGCGTAGCCCATCCCTGCAGCAAAGCCGGGACTCGGGAGTCCAGAGTCCCCAAGCCCCTTGCGGGGTCGTGCCAGCCCAGCCTGCCGGGTCCTCACCCGCACATGCGGGCTCCCGGGCTCCTGACCCCTGCGCACCCGCGGCACCTACCCGCTGCCCGAGGCGAGGGAGCGAGGCGCCCTGGCCGACTGGAGCGGCCACCTCCAGCCGCGGAGACGAGCTTCTGCCGCCGCCACCGCCGCCGCCGCGCTCCCAGCCGCTGCCTGCGCCCTCCCCGCCGCCCCCTCGGTGCCGGCTCCAGCCCCCGCGCTGGGAGGCCGCCGGGCGCCAGGGCGGCGGGGCTGCGGGAGGCAGGACCCCCGCCGGGCTCACCTGAGAGCGGCGCGCATCGTCCTCCTCCCCACCTGGACGAGCAGGGTCCACACTCAGCAGCCCCCAGCCCGAGCGAGCCCCGCTGTCGCCCCTACCGGGCGCGGGGGACGGGGACAGCGGGGGCGTGGCCCGCGCGGCCCTGCGCACAGGGGAGTGGGGGGCAGACACAGGCAGGAAGGACCTCGCCCCTCGGAGCTGGCCTTACAGGCGCGAGCGCTGTCCTGGGCTCACTACCGGCTCCTGGGTGACCTTGGGCAAGTTGGTTAACCCCTCTGAGTGCCCATTTCCTCTATTGAAAGATAATAAATAAGAAAGCTGTCAGTACTTGTGGTGCCCGTGCCAGGGAAAGTCCTACCCCTCTAAAGCTTACTTCCTTATGCCTCTGACTGCCAGGGCACGGTTAGTTTGGGAGCAGGGTTCAGGGTTCTTCTAAGGGAGCTCCGCTGGCCCTTAGAAGGCGCCCATGTTTTCCAGAGGCGGTGTTTCACTTGCCTCAAGTCTTCATAAGTTAGTCCACTGTTTGTTTCCCAGTTCTGGAAGTAGCATTTCTTCCAGCTCTGTTCACTTACAACCTTGAGCACGCGATTAAAACTGAGCCAAGTCTCAGTGTTCCAATGTGTAGAATGGGGACCATAAACTCATCCTCCTCCCCACCTGGAGACTTACCAAAGTTCCTACCTACATGTCACTTAGGGCTCATAATGTCATTGAAGAACTAACTGATGGAATATGAAACATTTTTCTTCAACACATCTGACAAAGGCCTCAAATTACAGGGACAAATTAGGGCAAGAGTTAATCCATGTTAGGAAAGGAAGGAGAAAGGAACCATCCTTTGGCGAAGCAGGTTAGGGGGCCAAAAGGCTGACTTGGTGAATAATTCACCCCCTCTAGGACCACTAGGTCTACATGGATGCTTGACAAACACAGAGAATCTGTGACAGTAGTCAACCTCCAAAAGCAAATAAGTCTTCCAAGACAATCAAAAAAATTATTAACTTAAAATTGTGAGCACAACCCAGTGACCTGGAAATTTTAAATGACCAATCTACTCATGACAGAAACTCTTAGCTGGTCTCTTTCTTAGCTTCTCTCTCTGTTGATCTTGCCTCTCATTTCCTTCCTCCTTCTTTTACCAGGTTCCATCTGTCTTCCTCATGGTCTATATTTCTTACCCATCTTATCTGTACACTATTTCTCTCTTCTTTCTCTTCCTACTTGTTTCTCCCCACCCTTACATCACTTCTTTACCTGCTTTGTGCCCTGTCTCAGTCTCAACACCTCTTACTTTCAGGCCTTCGCATCCATTACTTCTCTCCCTGGCGTGTGTGTGTCCTAAATCTTTATTCATCTTATATCCCCACTCAACATTTAAGAGTGAAAAGTTAGGTTATTTTTCTAATGATAACATCCAAACTTAAATTTACTACTATGCCACTTTCCCATACCAAATATGCCTGATAAATGACATCATTATACTCACAGTCATGGGAGCATACTGTCTGAATCATCTTTGATATCTCTACTTCCATTCCCCTTCTCCCCACTTTTCCCCACTTTCCATTTAGCTACTTGTCAGTTCCCACGAAGTCTATCCAAGCTCTGCATCTGGCATCTCTTTTTTCCATCCAGTTCCCACTGGACTGAATCATATTTTTTTCTAGAACCATCAAAAAGATCTTCCAAGTGGTCTCTGCCTACCAGTCTATCCTTCCTGATAGCAGCATGCTCTTTCTTCCTCGGGCAGATCCCCAGTGGCGCACTCTTGCTCTAAAACCCTAATGTCCATGGAAGACAGAAAACAGCTCCCCAAAGATAATCATGTTCCCTTGCATGGCAAAAGGGACTTTGCAGATATGATTGAGATAAGAACCTTAAAACGGGATAGTGTCCTGGATTATACAGGTGGGTTGTTAAAGTAGAAGAGAGAGGCACCAGAAGAGGTCAGAGTGATGCAATGTGAGAGGGACTCAGCCAGCTGTTACTGGCCTTGAAGATGGAAGAACACAGATGGCCTCTAGAACCTGCGGAAGGCAAGTAAACAGATTCTCTCTTAAACTCTCCAGAAAAAAAAGACAGCCCTGCAGATACTTTGATTTGAGTACAGTGAGATTCACATCAAACTTCTGATCTAGAGAGCAATAATAATAAATAATAAATTTGTACTGTTTTACAATAATAAATTTGTATTGTTTTAAGCCACTAAATAATGTTGCAGCAGCTATAGCTGATACAATGCCTCTCTTTTATGCACGGAAGTACACACGATGGCCTCATCTTGTTATTAACAGAAATCCAAGGTAGCCTTTACTTTCAGCTATCTTGCTATCCCTAATCCTGTGTTTCAAGCAATCTATTCCTTGAACACCTTCTTTTCTTCTCTCTTTTCTACCAGTGGTCTCAGTGTCATCTCCAGAATGTCCTCCAGACATGGACAGTCCTCCCTCTCTGCAATGCTCATGGATCCCTCAGAGCTGTTCCTGATCTCTCCCTTCTTTAATTCCCCAGAACTTTGTATTTCTCAAGGTACATCCTATTTCAAATGGAGCTTTATAATGAGAGAGAAGGGAATGAGAGAGGAGAAGACTCTCAATGCAAAGATTGAAACTGCTCCTGGCTTTCTGCTCTCACAATGCCATGTTCATCTCTCTACTGTAGCAGTTGTTATCACAGTTGCTGTTTGTGAGTGGCTTAGGGGTCTGCATGGCCCAGAATGATGGAGACCAGATCTTACCTTCCTTTCTATGTCCCAGCTCCTAGATCCATGCCAGGCACATAGTAGGGACTCAGTAATTGTTTGTTTGCTTTTGAATAAATGGATGAAGAGAGCAAGTGAAATGTTTGGCTGTGTTGAGCAGACAGGACTATTAATAAAATTTTCTTGCACCATCTGTCTCTATTTAGTGAGGCTGGTCAATTTCTGAAGCACCTCTGTTAATGTGATGTGGTTTAAAATGTGGTTGCTTTGACACATAGCTGAAACACAGACTTTTCTTCCCTTTTCTTAGTTTTATGTTTGTTTTGTTTTGCTTTTGCTGAAGAAGAGTCCTATAATAAAAGGGCTATTCTTTTTTTATCAGTTTTATTTTTAAAAAGATATTATTACAAGTTAAACTTGTAAACATGCAAACTCTTTAGCCCAATAATTGTACTTCTTAAAATGTACCCTAAGAGTAATGAGCCTGTTATACAAAGATTTGCCTAGGATAAGTAAGGTTCACTGCAGAATCTTTTATAAGAGTGAGTAATTAAAATAGCCTAAATGCCTAACAGTAAGAGATAAGCTAAATATATTATCCTTACTATGAAATACCAGTCAGGTATTAAACATGATTTTGTCAATTAATATTTATTATATAGAAAGATGTTTATGAATATTTTTACATTATTTTTTGTGCTTCTCTGTATTTTCTATCATGCAATAAACATATGTTTTAAAGTTAGTTTCAATTGTTTTTTTTTAAAAAATAGCTTTGCTTCCAAAAGAAGAGTTGTAGAAAACTTTGAGATTTTTCCAAGTTCCAAGAAAACCCATCTACAAATGAGAGTCAGTTCTCTAACTATGACCAAAAAAAAAAAAAAGAAAAAATCAAGGAAGGCTTGAAATATAATCTGGGCCAATCTTCATTCATTAATTCATTCATTCTAGGAACAGTTATTGTCCCATCTCAATCAAGGCCTTTAATGGCAAGCAACAGAAAAGGACTGTAGCTAACTCAAGCAAAAGGAAAATTATTGGAACTATTGCGGGGCTCACAGAATCACTGGGATACTAGAAGCCAGACTTGGAGAAGTTGGTATCTGAAGAGCTTCAGAGAATCAAAAAGCAGAAACTGCAGCAATTTCTAGATGGTATGCCATCCTTCCTGACATGGTTATGGCCTTCACCAGTTCTCCCTCCCTGGGTCACTCACCCAAGTTCAAAGTCACTGGACAATACACAAGACTAACCAAGGTTAGTTTTGTGTCTCTTCCTTCTCATGTTCTGAATTAGAGCGAGGAGAGAAAGGATCTAATCCCTCCATCATGATGACACACAATGAGGGAGACTTTATTTCCCCAATAAATTTGGGGTGCTGTTAGGAAGGTAAAATGGAAGCTGGCAGCCTAAGAATAATGAACAGCCACTACGAGCCCCTGTGATGTGCCAGACTGTTCCAGGTTCCACACTTGGTTTCTCTGCCGGGAACCTTCTGGTACCAATAGCTCAGTAGAGCTAGCTGGCCAGGATCACCACTCAGAGATTAAGAAGTCTTTGATTCCATTGTTTCATTTATAAACTTGAAACACATTAAGATTTTCTGTTGCTAATTTCTCCTAGACTGCAGAAACAAATGCTATTTTCCCTTCTGGTTGTTCAAACCCTGCTTGACTGGTACAAATGTCTTATTATGTACACACAGCACAACAGCCAGCCACGACTGAAGTGCCTTATCAGCACCGCACCATGGAGGTTATCTTAAAAGTCTCAGAGCTCATTTTAATTTGTTTTAGTTTTTCAATTACAGTCTACATTCAATATTATATTAATTTCAAGTATACTGCATAGGGGTGTGAGCAGTGTGTTGGTGTGTGTGTGTGTGTGTGTGTGTGTGTGTGAGAGAGAGAGAGAGAGAGAGAGAGAGAGAGAGAGAGAGAGAGACAGAGAGAGAGAGAGACAGAGAGAAAGAGAGACAGAAACAGAGACAGAGACAGAGACAGAGAGACAGAGGCAGAGAGAGAAGAGAGCAAAGAGGAAGGAACAAAGAGGATGGAAATTAAATTCTGAATCCAAATGGCTAAAATAAATCTATGCTTTTCTTGAACTCACAAACTTGAAGCCTGCATACCTTCCAGCCACTTAAGAGCTGCTAAAACTTTAAACAGTTAGACAGAGAGTTTTAATACAGCTGCACAGGGACAGAAGCTAAACTGTGAATACCTCTCCTATAATAAAGCCAGGGCAGCTGGCTTCATGTGAATTAACTTCACAGAATAAATAAGAACTTAGAACAAGTCCCGTTGGCATCTGTGGGCACACTGGGTCATTCACAGGAGTTTACCTTATAGACAATTATTCTATGTGAGGAAAAAACTTTTAACAAAACCTCCCATAAATGAGTTGTGAGTGAAGGAAGCTTTGTATTCTGTTGTTCGTAAGAGTCACATCTCCCACAGAGGGCCGTGTTTATTCTTATTTTCTGTGTGCCCTGGAGTGTATGATCATCTCCACTCCACCAAACACAAATCAGACCTGAGGAGTGAGGCTTGCCGCTCAGACTCCTCGGCTGGCCTCCAGGGCACTCTCCCCCTGGGCTCTGCCTCCTCCCCTGCCCACCTCTCTGCTCTAGCCATGTTGGGCTTTAGGTTTCTGGTCCTGCACAACTCTTTCTGGCCTCAGGACATCTGCATCTACTGTTTCAAAGACCTAAAATGCATCTCCTCTGGTTCAGCCTAAATATTTTTTTTCAGAGATGTTTCCCCTTGACCATGTATGCCTCATTTGTTATTTTCTATTCTATCACTCTGTATATGCCACGTGTAGCCTTTATTTTACTCTGTAACTAATTCATTGATGTATTTTTCTTTTCTCTTGTTTACTCTCTGCCTCTCCAGTAAAACCTACGCTGCTAGAAGGAAGAGACTGCACTTCATGAAGACTCTGGTGTACAGCAGACACTCCCTTGTGAAGTTGGATGGATGGAACTATGAACCGAACAACTGGATTTAATTCAGAGCTGCTATGCTTTCCAGGAAGTCAGCATTGTCCAGGACCCAAGGGCCTTTGGTAGCTGAAGACCCCACATCTGTGTATAGGAAAGGATGCTCACTCACCTCTATGAGAGGATGTGGTTTCATGGCCTTGTGTGCAGGAAGGGCTGTGAAATGGAACAGGTGGTTTAGATGCAGTGTTATTATGTCTGCTACTAAAAAGTGGTTGAGGAGCCAGAGAAGGAGGAAAGCAGCAGCCCAGGTTGCCTCTAACTAGCAAAGAACTTCACAGAAGTCAGTCTAGTCCAAGGAAAATCGACGTGATTGAGCAAGAGAGTACGATTCCACATCAATTCAAGACACAGTATACTTAGTGACTTGCTGTGTAGCCCAGTCTGTATAGACGTACTGTTTGAACACTGAAAAGCTGACTGCCTGAAGCTGCAGAGAATAGAGGCAGATAAAGGGCAGCCAAGCAGAGTTATCGCTGTCCAAATAAGAGGCTCCCGGTTCTTTTTTGTGCTGAGCTATTCTTTGTTCTCTGGTCTTCCTGTTATCGTTGGATTTAATCTATTTATGTTTGAAAATGTCGTTAACTAATTCATGTTTTATTATCAATGACAATCAAGTAAATTAATATTTAGCTTCTTGAGAAGGAAAATGAAAATAAAGTCTTCAAAGAATTGCCAAATCAATAGACATCATGGGTGTGACCTGCCAAAGAAAACTCTGGCACAGCTAAAATTTTACGATTTATTTTTAAATTTATATATTGTAAAATTTGCTAAGCTTTGGTGTGCAGTTCTGTGAGTGTGGACAATTTTATAGACTTGTGTAACCAATACCACTTTTATGATATGGTAAAACTGAATTTTAACATGGACAAGAATATTTGGGAATAAATTATAAATATTCTATTTGATGGGACATTTTTGATGAGCTGTGGCTACTATGAATAAGTCTCTTCCACCTTCATACTCTTCCTCCTCCCATGCCCTATATCAGTTCATCTTATTCCAAAACCTGGAAGATTTTGTCCTGTAACTAGCAGACGAGATGCTAATGAGGGCGGAAGCTTCAGTGGAAAGAAGAGACAAGTGGGCAGATTTGGAGTGGCCTCTTGCCCCACTAGATTTCTCGGACTGGTATGGGCTACAGAGAGAAAGGGTTAGAAGCAAAAACCAATAGGAGCATTCCAGAAGGATTCATGAGAGGCTGGGCATGAATCAAGACTCTGTGTTTAGGGCCCAACTAACAAAGCAGGGCTCAGATCAAGTAGAAGGTCATGGTTTTGAACCTAGAGAGGTATGTCATTCAAAGCCAGACTCCTGAGCACAGACACTGGTGGTCTCGGGATACATAGTGGCATCAGTGACCTGTCATGAACCAGCATAGCCAGAAATGGTGGCGGTGAGAGCAGAGGACAAGGTAAGTATGGCTGACATGTCTGGATTGTGGGAGCACACGTGGGATCCCTTTAGGGTCTCCTAAATATAAGGGGCACTGCAATAGGATCATTAGTGAATGATTTGGACTATAATTTCATGTTTAAAGAAGGGAAACCAGGGTAGGTAGGGGGTGGCAAATATCTGTCCCACAAATGTTTTTACTAACCTTTATATGGCAGGCACTGTCTTAAACCATGAAGAATATGATGAATAAGAAAACAGATTCCTCTTTTCAAAGTATTCAGAGACAACTACAGAAGACAGTGTTGGACACAGATCATTTTAACACATTATAAAAGTTAATAAACTTATAATAAGGTTAGTAAGTGGCGAATGGAGCTCTTAGCATTTGCTATTGTTTTTGTCAATATTTTGTTATTACCTAACAAACATTTATTGAGCACATACTATTTGCTAGTCACTGTGCTAAGAAAGGTTAAAGAACGTGGTGTTCAGATAACCTCACCTTGCTAAGAAGGGCCAAAACCAAGATTAGAACTCAGGCTGTCTGACATTAAAATCTTTGCTGTGAGCAACCATGAAATAAAAATCATAACAATAACAACAATATATAAATAACCTTAATGACTGATAACATTCTATTATCAGGCACTAAACTATCTCATAATATTTTAAGAGCTGTTATGCAGAGGGAAACAATAAAATCAGGCTGGATTTCTGATTCATGAGAGCACAGAACAGAAGTCACTATAGCGAAGAGAAACAATTCAGCTTGGTGTAAGACTGTCTCAACATTTGTAGTCGTCTAGCGCTGTAGATACCAAAGCACATGCTGGATGCCATCTGCCAGGAATGTTAAAGCAAGTACCCTTGTTCCAGGTACAAGGCTCAGAATCACCTTTACACTCCCTCAACTCACTGATTCTCTGATGCTGAGATTTGAAAAGCTCAGCTAGTTGCTTCTCAGGCTAACCCTTAAATGTCAAAGCCTTTCCTCTCCTTTCACTCTCTGCAGGTGCCCCATACTATTTCATCCACAGTGCTTGCTTTAATTACCATTTGTATGCTAACAAGTCCCAGATTTTGCACTCCAGCCCAGAATTTTTTTCTGAGCTCCAAATCTACCTCTTGGATGTAAAATATCCATGCTGCTGGTCGTGGATGTACTTGGTTTAATGTAGCTCAGATGACGATAAAGGAGAGATCTCTATGGAAGAAAAAAAGAGGTAAATTAGTTTAAGTAAGATCTTAGAAAACTGACAGAAATGGTAAAGATGTTTGGTGGTGTTTAATAGAAGAAGGATTTGAACTTGAGTGGCACAGACTTGTTTCTTTGACCACCTGGAGAGGAAGTATAACTTAGTATATACTTGGGGCTTCAGAGACCATATTTATAATGTCATAATAATTTAAATGTTATTTTCTGTTTTAAACATTTAGAATCAACCTATGGATATTTAAGAAGACTTAAGTAAGATAGTCAGAATGTATATTCCTCATGTCAACATTACAGAAATAAAGGTACAACTGGCAAAGTTTGAGAGGTAAAAGGGGGGGGTATGATGAATAGATGAAGGAACTTTAATGTCTTCATCATACAACATAGGAGTCAAGAGATGTCCACTCCTGCGGTTAACAGAATGAGCAATGAAGGTTTAATTGTGCTATTTAAAGTTGCAGAGAAGGAACTGAGAATATGATAATGGGGAGTCAATAAACAATGATAAGTGAAGAAATAGTTACATAAGCATGTTACATAGAAAGAAGAAGGTGATTTACAGAAGAGATATAGTGAACACTGGTTTCACTATATAGCTATACTCATTTTCATGTACAGTAGTCACTTTTTAGCCCAGCCAGTCTCTTTTTAGCCCATTGCTAATCCTAGGAATGACCTCGATTTGCCTAAACCAACCACACATTCCATCTACCTGGTCATAATGATTAATACAGGCAAAAGCAAGTGGCCCAATTTGAGTCAATCACACACACACACACACACACACACACACACACACACACACACACACACAAATATTGCGAGGGGCCTGAGAAAATATTATCGCTCTCTTGTGAGAGGTCTCAGAAAGAATGCCTCCCTCCTTCTCTGGTGTAAGGATACAATATCATGAAGTGATACAGCCATCTCTGCCATCTTAGGAAGAACCAGTCTGGGGTTAAAAACTATATATGAGGAAGATGAGCCAGAGAATCTCCAAGAAGCAGAGCAAAAGTCTGAATGATGTTATCAGCTGGATCAAACAATATCTGAAACCATATAGATAACTCTTGAACTATTCAGTTTTATAAAGCAATATATTTTTCTGATTGTCTACCCAATATTCTTTGTCTATTTTTTGGGTAACAAAATCCCAATTTTTTGGAGTAAGACATTAATCCCAAATAAGCAACTATATTCCCAGCCTCCCAGCACATGGATGAACTCTTGACAATGAAATTTATAAAAAATGTGCTGTATGAAACTTTCAGAAAGATTCCTTCAAGGTTCTTGATTTGGCTAGAGCACATCATATCTCTTTTTCTTCTTAATCTTCCCTACTGTGTGGACTGAGGAACTCCAGCAGTTGGCATTGGAAATCTTTTTTCTTTTTAAGTTTATTGGGGTAACATTGGTTAATACAATTATATAATTTTCAGGTGTACATTATGATGTGACATCTGTATATTCTATTGTGGCATTGGAAATCTTGAAAACTGAAGCCATAAAGGAGCAGGAAAATAGCAGAGCCTGGGTCCCTGATGAACATGGAGCTTCCATAGCAAAGATGGACTCTTTATCTTCAGGCTTCTTTTACTTGAGAAAAAAAAATGATAAATGTTTAAATGACTATTAATTTGTATTTTCCATTCTATTCAATTAACCTATCCCTAACCACTATATTGTGTGCATGTGTATACACACACACAAACATAGCCAGACATGGCCCCATAAACCATTAGATAATATGGGAAAATATAAAATATTATGAAGAGAAAGAAGTAGAATGCCTAATAGCACTCTTAAGCACATTTCAATTGTACAAATACCTGTGGTACAATATTAAAAATCTGTGAAGAATTTCACAAATATTAGCAGTGGTTGTCTCTGGTGGCAGAATCATACATCATACTTGCTATTTTTTACTTACAATTCTAAGTATTTCTCAAATTTTCTACATTGAGTGTGTCTTATTTGGTCATTAGAAAAAAGCAATATATTCTCTTCCAAATGGTTTTTAATTTTTTTTTTTAATTGTAAGAGTCCTGAGCATTGATAACATAGCTATTTAAAAGCACCAGCTGGCATCAGCTGTGCTGAAGGAGCAGGGGGTGTGACCACACCTGGGCTCAGAGCGATGGGAAATGGAACAATCTGGCTCCAAAGGCAAACGGGTCTGTTCTGACAGTCCTGCTGAGGGCCATGCTCTCAAGGCTCAGAGCAGCACGTGTGGCCGGAGACAAACCCCCTAGGGCACAGAGTGAGTGCCACACACTCTAAGCAGACATACCCATAGGAACACAGCAAATCACCTCGTGCAAAGGGGCACCTAGCCCCAGGCAGCCAGGTCTTACTCTGTCTTCTTTCGTCTTCTATCCAGAGATGGACCCGGAAAGTAGAGTGAAGAAAATGGAGGAGAATATGATGGGGGCACAAAGTGACGTACTCAGGGCCAGTGTCCTTCCGCACACTCAGGTGATAACAAAGCCCGGCTTTGTGTGTTTTATAGCTTCCAGTATCTTCTTGATCCAGAAGGCAGCCTGGGTCATAAAGTACCTTGAGGAGAGAAAACAGAAGGTACAAAGTTGATTGAGGTATTCTCTCATGTTAGCACCAGTAAATATAATAAACTCTAGATTAAAACCACTAAGTCCAAGTGGCCCTTTTGAAATGAATCAGCCGATTAGCTTTTAAAAACAAAGCAAAAATATCAAGATCTTAAGGGAAAAATGAAGCAATTTTTTTTAAAAAGTTAATGAACAGGAAATCTGGTGAATAAACAGGAAATTTGATAGTCTTCCATCTAAGCTTTTATAGTCTAAGAAATTAGATATACAAAATCAATGTTGTTAAACTTTTGGAAAGTTACACAGTACAATTACCCTAAGAGCAAGATTCCAATATAAGAATTATACTAGTCAATTAACAGATGAATTCTCTTGTCTGCATTTGTCCCATGCAATGCTTTAAAAGGTAAAAAGCATCAGTTAGTCATTCCAGTCTCTCTAACTCTTTTCCACTCCAGTCCTCACAATATGTGTGTCATGCCTTCTCTGAAGCGCAAACATCTTTCCACTCTGCCGCTCTGCTTTCTGCAGTCGGACCCATCAGGTGCTAGAATCTCTTCCGGAATTCCTTTTCCTCCTAGCCTCTACCTCCTCCTTTTTCTAAAGAAAATGACAATAATGATGACAATATAAAATGCAAACTATACATCCGACCCCTTAGGGACAATACTTATAATACTCCTGGGCATTTATTTTTTAACATGAGCTAACTCTTTAAAACTTTCTGAGTGGCTTATGGACAGAGATAGTCCCTTAATTCATCATGATTCCTCAGTACCTGGGACAGCATCTGGCACATAGAGGACGCTCAGTCACTCTTCTTGTAATAGTGAGTAAACTCATGAGTTCTTCAAGTCCACCAGAAATAAATACTTCACACCTTGCTGTCATAAAATACCCTCCTTGAGGACCTGCATGTTTAAGAGACCCATAGGAAGTCAATATTATTTACCAGAAAGGTTAGGAGGTAAGATACATGTTCATTTGACTTGCACAAATTCAATTTTATATACTTGTCAAAAAATAGAGAAAAACAATTTAAGTATGTAGGGGCAATTCTTCCCCTCGTTTCACTAAATGACTATATATCCTAGAGTTTGCATGAGATGGGAAGAGTGAATTTCATTTCTCTCATTTACTCTCAGTTTTCATGTCTCTCTCTTGAAATGAACATCGCACTGTGCTAAGTGTCATGTACTTTTCATATAATATGTCCCCTAAATACAAACAAGCAACATTGTCTAACACTCAACTAAAGAAGCAATAATCCATTCTAAGCTGGAGAAGAAATCTGCTGAGTTGGATTTATTCCGAGATGGCATACTGGTTCCCAGTGTTCTCCTTTATAAGGAAATGTATTGACATTATAATGTTTGATCATATGTTATTTGCCATTTTCACCTTTCAACTAACTGCATACCAAGTCTAAGATGCAACTGTGCTGTAACTATCGAGAGTCTGAAAAGAGTGATTTGCTATATGTGTGAACAGGTATGTATATGTTGCCGTGACAGGATGCAGTTTTAGGCAGAATGGAAACTCATTTCCCATCACAAAGCTGCACATTCCTTTGCCTTTAACAGTTCAAAATAAAAATAGACTTTTGTAGTAATTGTAGAGGTCTCTGGTCCAAAGGAATGACTTTTTCCTTTAATTTGGGCATATGTCCAAAGAGAAAATGAGATCACAGTTGGGGACAAAGATAATTGAGAAGTAAGTTCATAGTACAGTGTCTACAAGAGAATGGATAATTGAGAGGAAACCATGGAGAAATATACATAGCATCTGTGTCTTAGAAAGTACTCAGTATTACATCATTCACGGGAATTGAATCTGTGCAGACAATCCAAGTTACAAACTATACAACTCTGGACAAGCTACTCCCCCTCCATAGGCCTCATCTTAGAAGAGGCATAACCGTGGTACCTACCTCATAGGATTAAATTAGATAACACATGTAAATGCTAAGGCACAGGATCTGACATTCAAGTTATTATTATTATCACTCTTCACTCATAAATGAGGGTTGAGGTTAGTCAATCCCTCCCAGTTTTGATATTTTAGCACAGCATGGTCCAATGGAAATATACAAGACACATATGTAATTTAAAATTTTCTAATAAAAACATTTTAAAAAGTAAAAAGAAACAGGCGAAATTCATTTTAATACTGTCTTATTTAATTGTATACATACAGCATACTATTATCTCAGCATGTAATCAATATAAAAATCATTAATGAGCTATTTTGTACTCTTTTTCTTATACTCAGTCTTTGAAGTTGAGTGTGTGCTACACTTATAGTCCATCTCAGGTCAGACTAGCTGCATTTCACATGCCAAAGAATCACATGTCTGCATACTGAGCTGCAGAGTTCTAGATAACAGTAATTCCAGTTTTAAACTTATTCAGTTGCTTTGGCTGGAGACATCTAAAAAGCAATGCCTCCAAAGCACTTGAAAGTTAGGTACTGACACCCTGAGTGAGAGATTGGGCTGGAAATAGAGATAAGGGAGCTATTCACAGTTAATGCTAGGAGTGTGGATGGCCACCACCAAGCCTCAATCCTTCCTAGGGGGCTATCTGTTGGGTTAAGGCATCATATTCACAAAGGAGTACAGGAAAATATATTATCTTGAATGAATGGTTATTACCACTATTTGGATTTCTCCATGGGCCCATGAGAGAGCAAGAAATATTATGCTTGTATTTCTAAATAAAGCCCAGTTACTTAATAGTGACTGCTGTTCTATTTATCCATAACAAAAATTAAAAGTTAATGGACGAATAAAGTTGTAATAATCATTGAAGAAATGTAAATATAGTTTTTTTGTTAGTACTTAAACCAGAAAAACATTGGCAATGAATTGTGAAGCAAAAGAGGCAAATTATGGTGCATGTGTGCGTGTGTGCATGTGTGTGTGTGTGACCAGTGAGGCCATGTGTCCTGCTAAAAAAAGACCTATTTAGCAGTTGACCCAATAATCCAAAAAAATTCTGAGCAGACACATGCTGGAGGTAAGAGAGGAATAAGTGGATAGGATTGAAACTGTCATTGGTGGCACTTGGGTTGATGTACCCCAGCCAGGCTGTCCAAAGGGACTTCTCACAGCCCATAGGAAAGAGTCTACTGAAATTCAATCCTTTTCAGGGCTCTACACACAGTTCATACTGCTCCTTCTTGTTTTGTCCATCTACGACACTCTGATTGTGAGACTGAATATATAAAATGACCACAACTTTGAATCAAGTTATCATCTCATGATGAAAAAAATAAAGAGAATTGGGAGCTTAAACTTTAATTCTACTGTACCTGGGCTTGGATGTTAGCTGTACTTTGCCAAACCTTTGCTTACCTGTGAAATGGAAACATCGAAGTTCCACATTCACCGGAGTGTCGTAACGCTTGAGAGTGTCTTTGCATGCAAACCTCTAGGCTCAGTGCCAGGCACCTTATTTTCAATATCAATTGTTCTAAATGCTCTTCCTACAGATTTAACTTTGCTAAAGGCAAGTTTTTAATTTGGCAGAGCATAACTAAGAATAAGCATTTGGATAATTCTATACATTTTGCGCCATATTATGCATTTAATTATTTGGGGTAGTTGGGGGAAATAATCAATACAAATGTCAATAAGGAAGACGATTTTTAAAATGTTATTACCATATGCAAATATAAAAATAGAAGGGGAAAATGTATTTCGGCTTCATGAGAGGAATCTTTAAAGGAGTGTTGTGATCCCACTGCAACACATTGGAATTTGGGGGGATGAGAATTCAATAGAAGGAAGTTAAGTTCTGAACCTCATTTAAGGGAGTTTGGCTATTAAATTATGAACATACAGCCTCACTTATCAGATGGATCCTGGCCATGAAGAGCTACTCTGGCTTCCCCTCCAGGCATCTCAGATTTCTCATCTGTAAAGTGAGAACATCGTACTAAGATTCCCGATTTCCTCTGCTTCTCACATCTTAGCATTCGATGTCTTATCATTCTAATATGAGTTTCACAAATTCTATTAATGAGCAGGTGACAAGATGAAAATAATTAGCTTTTGAGGGTTTTCCTCCACCCCAGAAAGGAGGCCTCCCTATCATCCTTAGGATTATAGGATGCAAGATCAAGAAGAAATGATGTGGGTGAGAAAAACAAAAAGGACACGAGGATTTGGGGAGAAAGAGGGCAGAGCAACTAGAAGGGAGCACCTGCAGTTTGAGAGGTGGCTGGGAGAAAGCAGGAAAAGAGAGAGTTTGAAGGCCCCTAGAATTAGGTTTTCCCTTCATGTTGAGACATAGTTACATGACTATAGATAACTGGGTGTGTTTCGGTGAAACACCAGTCCTTGACTAAGCAGGTGGGCTGCCATTACCAGTGCTCCTATTGGTTGCAGAGAATCCAACAGTCATGTGGTCAGGTTTATTCTCGTTCAGATTGATGTACTTCCCCCCCCCACACACACACATATGTTTTAAGACAGTCTCTTACATGAAATAATTGAATGTATCCCAACAGTAGCTTTTTGACCTCTTTTATCTGGAAAACCTAAGATGACAAATGTTTAGGATTTTTATTCTTACATATTTCACAATTTTCTATTCCTAGACCTACATCCATCCTTTGCACACTGACATAAGCAATAGGCAGGCTGTATTTTTTACTTTTCTGAGGTTTAATTCCTCTCTCATTTTTTTCCTTTTGTGTTCTAACCCTTAATACTTTTGAATTGAAATAGGAAAATAATTGCAACTGATGAGAGATTTCTTCCCACTCTTGCCTCCCCACCTTTTCCAGGTTAACTCCAGGACGATTTTAAAATGCAATTTAGGCATCGTCTCTCCAGAAGCGTTCTGACCTCTCTATTAATGCCTTGAGCAAAGCCCATCACGTCACTTATCACACTGTATTGAAATGATTCGTGCAGCGGCCCCCTCTCCTCCCTCATAAGTACTGTGTCTCAACCCCCTCCTTTTCCATAATGCCAAGCACAGCATCTGGCACTGAGCAAGTCCCAGCAAGTATTCGTTGTCCTCAATCACCTGATGAACAGCAAATTTTGAAGCAGCTCTTGAAGACACCCTTGTGGCCCATTTTCCTTTTCAGAAGCCCAAAGGGGTGGAGAAAACAGGGAAAAGTCCCTGTCTAGGTTCCCATGGGAACCAAAATAAATATGGCAACAATTAAGAAGAAATGACTACACTAAAAATATCATTTTACAAAATGAAAAAATGGCACTTCTTTGAGTATTCACATTATACCTGCTGCCCTTTCTTTCCTTTAGGAGAATGGTGAAAATAGTTTTTAAAACATGTCTTTTTATTACTTACAAAGCTGACTTCCTCTATCTTAATAATATATATGTATATGGTTATGGACTGAATGTCTATGTCTCCCTAAAATGTATATGTTGAAATCTTAACTCCCAATGGGATGGTATTAGGAGGTGGAGCTTTTGGATGGCAGTTAGGCCATGAGAGTGGAGCCATCATGAAAGGGATTTGTGGTCTTCTAAGAACAGACAAAAGATGATTTTCTCCAGTCATGCAAGATTACAATGAGAAGAGGGCAACCTCAAACTAGAAAAAGGGCCCTCACTGGACACTGGACCTGCCGGCACCTTGATCTTGGTCTTCTCAGCCTCCAGAACTGTGAGAAATAAATATCTGTTGTGGTAGCCATCTGGTCTATAATACTTTGTTATAGCAACTCAAACTGTAATATATATATTGCACTCAAGGGTCTGAATCCATCCATGACTTTCTGTCTTACTTTCATTTATTCTTTCAATCAGTTTTTATTGAGTGCCAACTATAATGTGCCAGATACCATGGTAGATTCTGGGGACACAACCATGACTAAGAGAACCAGGGCAGTCCTTTTCTCATGGAGTTCACATTCTAGCAAAAGAAACAGACAAAAAGCAAGTAAACAAATAAATACATTCTTATAAACTGATCAGGTGACATGTAGGAACAAGCGAGGTGCTCCAAAGGAGACTAATGGAGGAATAGTTGAGATAGGCCTTTCTCAGGAAGAGGCATCCAGAATGAGCTAGACCTAGAGAAGAGAAGGAACTGTGGCGCAGGGCTGTCAAGAGGTCTGTTCCAGGTACATACAAATAGCCTAAGACAAGGAGAGTCAGGTGTTTGATGAATGGAAGGAAGTCTCATGTGGCTGCAGCAGAGTGAAACGGGAGGAGATTGACTACATGTGGTGAACAGGAATTTAGATTTTGCTCAAAGTACAATGGGAAGTCACTGAAGTATTATAAGCAGGGGTGTGTTATAATCCAATCTACATTTCAAAGGTCATTGTGGTTGCTCCATAGAGAAAAGTTTTGAGAAGGTAACAAAATATGAATGCCAGATATGAGATTTTCAAAATATTCAGCAGGAGATGGTGTGGTTTAGACAAGGACAGTGACAGTAGAGACGGGAGGATGTGGATGTGCTTAACCAATATTTTAAAAGTAGGAATGTCAGGACTTCTCGTATCATTTCTCTGTCCAAAACCCTTTGATGGATCTTCTTATTGCTTGCCGTTTAAGCCAAAGTTCCTGTAGAATCTTTCCCATCCCTTGCTCCTCTGTTCTCACCTCCCACTCATTCTTTCCATTCCAACCACATTGACCTTGCTATTTCTTGAACATATAAGCCATGCTCTCAGCTATTCTGTTTTCTCTGCCCAAAATAATTTCCTCCAAGATGTTTGGATATCTTCATGGTTCACCTACTCAACTCTTTCCATCTTTGCTCAAATGTTTCTCAACAAAGCCCTCCACAACATGACTATGTTCTTGCATGTCCCCACCCCACCCAGCGATTCTTATAACGCTTTCTGCTTTATTGCTTTCCTTGGTACTTTCCACCTTCTATCATTTTTTATTCATTGTATGACTCTCTTTACTAGAATGGGGGAAGCTCCCAAGAAATCCCCAGAATGTGAAACAGAGTCTGCTACTGGTAAAAGCTCAACGAATTTTGTTTTATGAATGTAGGAGGTCAGAGAAAAAATCAAGAATGGTTTTAGGTATAAACAATCGGCTTATGCTTTTTAATGAGATGGGAAACACTGGGGGGAAATCATTTTTATTTTGATAGAATGAAAACAAGTTCAACTCCATATTGCTTTATGATAAAGTAAGTATTTAGAATACAATGGAGTTGAACTTGTTTTTTCAAGAAGGTGGGAAATATAGATTTTGAGAAAACTGAGAGACCTAAGTAGAACAGCTAAAGAGAGGTGGATAATCTCAATCTCTCTCTCTCTCTCTCTCTGCCTTCTCCCCCACCCACCACTTGCTCCCTTCCTGCACACATCTTTGGGCCTTCCTCATCTTTTCTCCATGGTGAGTCTTACATTCTATCTCTTCCCCCTGTTATTTGTTATCACTTCTGGCATTTGCTTATAGCTTTCACTTCCAACCAGACATAATTTGACTTCTGAGTCCCCTGCAAACAAACAGTAATTTTATCATAGAATAAAATATTTTTTCTAATTTTCCTCAACACACCCTTCCAAACTACTTACCCACTTATAACTGCCTGAACCACGTCCTTGGCAAATAAATCTAAAACAAATACATACCCCTCTTTACCTACTTGTTCAGGCCTTTCCCTCTATGGTAGGCCCACCTCATTCCTCTCCACTAGTTTTTATAATTTAACATGAGGTTTAAGCTGCAGTGACATGGGATAGCTAGTGACTTTCCTTAGGACCAGCCTTAGGAAAGCTGCTAGAAAGCCTTTGGTGAATAATAAAAAAACAGACAAACAAAAAACATTTCATTGTAGAGCCATGAATTCATAAAAATGCATTCTTAATTACTCCCTTAACGCTTTCATCCTGATGCTAAGCATCCTCATCCTCTTTGCTGGCCTTGTTAGAAAAGAAATCTTTTAATTTTCTGTTTGAATGACATCCTGTTGTAGAGGGAATTAAATGGGGGCAATACATGCAAAGCAGTTAGGACAGTGATAGGCATCTAACAGATTCTCAATACATGTTAAATTTCTGAATTATCAAAGCCCCCCTTCTTTTGCCTGCTATCTAATCAGGCCTCATTCAGAGAGAAGACCCACAAAAGGATCCTCAAAACCGGGATAAACACTTTACTTTGCTGAAAGATGTTCATTGCCATTTCATATCTTAGAGCCTAAGGACTCAAACTTGATTTTTTGGAAATATTGAAAACAAGATGGTAATAAAACTAAAAACCATGAATCTTAGTGTTTTTTAGTGTGTGTGTGGTTTCTTAATGACAGATGTACAGTGATAGGTAAAAAAGCAAGAATGTGAACCCTGAAAAAGACTTAGCTAATTTTTATCCAATTTTTAATTTCTTTTTTCTTATAGGAAATTAATATTCAGAAGGAGAAAATTAATTTGCCTAAGGCTGTGTAGTGAGTCTGTGGCTGAGCCAAGATGAAACCAAAGTTTCCAGTTCGCAGTCTAGTGCCCTCCAGACTTCCTTCCTTCACTGATGGGAGATTCCTTACACGGAGCTGCAGCCAGATCCCAATGTTGGGGTCTCATTCCACACAGGGACAGAGAAAGGGGATCCTCAGGCTGTAAGAATCCAAGACACTGATAGTCCCCTTCACTCATGGAAACATCTCAGGCATGGAGAGAGGGCCAGAAACCAGTGCAAACTTTCTGGTTGGTCGCAGACTCCTTGAATTATTCCAGATTTGACCTAAACTGAATGCCAATCAAGAGCAAGCAAAGCATTGGGTAGGGATCAAGAAGGGAAGTAGTATGCATATTCCACATTACCCTTTTTTAAGGCAAGGACCATATTTTTGTAATCTTGTAATTCTCAATATTTGTCAAATGAATGAATAAATTCTCAGCCTTTCTCTGGCATTACCTTTAAATAATATGTTAAACATATTCTAAACCCCTGTTGGAGCATCAGATAGAGTTATATTAAGTTGACAATAGAAAAACTAGATAAAATTAAGAGCTGAAAAATAAAGTTGACCAAAAACTGTGCTCCAAATAAATGTGTCTAATGGACTAATTTTCTAGCTCATTTTATCTTATTTCATGAAATTTCCTAGTTCAATGTTTTTCTTAAGTCTTCTTATTCTGACAATTTTTAGACAAAATATACATAGTTTCTCCAGTCATGGAGGGAAGACAGACAGTAATCAAATAATCACACATATAAATATATAATTACAATTGCAGTAAGTAGTATGAAACAGTAACCTAATTAATAGAGGTCAAAGTTGAAGAATATGGGAGGTGATGGGCTGTTGCAACTCATACTCTTTCTCATGTTTGAGTTCTGAGTTCATTTCTAGTTCATTTTAAGACCTGAGCAGAAAGTTCTTCGATTGCCTCTGAAGTTATTCCAACTCTTCAAGTGCCATTCTTAAGGGGCTCTGCTTCACTTCCAAGCAAAAATAGAAACAGACAGGATACTAGATTTCATTCATTCAACAAATATCTACGAAATTCCTGCTATGTGTCAGACACTAGAGCTTAGGATACAGTGAATGGCAAAATGGACCTGGTTTCTGCTCTCCTGATGCCAGTCTTGCAGGGTAGGCAGAAGGTATAATCACATCATTGCACAAATAAAGATATAAATACAAATTATAAGTGCCAAGAACTATAGAAACCTATGTAAAAACATAATTTAATTCCAATTAAGTTTCTTGAAAGGCTTTTCTAAATTTTGAAATTCATATAGATTTTTTTAAACCATGTTATCAAGATATGATTGACATGTAAAAAGCTGTATATATTTAATATATACAACTTGATGAGTTTCATGATAAGTATATATTCATGAAACCATCACCACTATCATAACCATCTTCTCTCAAAGTTTCCTCCTGTCCCCTTTATTATTATATATAGTGTGTGTATTAAGAACACAATGTAATATCTAATCTCTCAGCAAATTTTAACTATAGGCACTATGGGATATAGTGGATCTCCAGAAGTTACTTATTTTGCATAATTGAAACTTTGACCATCACTTTCTCATTTCTCCCTCCCCGCAACCCTTGGCAATCACTGTTCTGCCCTCTGCTTCTCTGAGTTTGGTTATTTTAGATTCTACATGTGAGATTATGAAGTATTTGTCTTTCTGTATGACTTATTTCACTTAGTATAATTTCCTCCAGTTCCATCTATGTTGTTACAAATATCAGGGTTTCCTTATATTCTAAGGCTAAAAAAAAAATAGCTACATGCAAAAGAATGAAATGGGACCACTGTCTTACACCATATACAAAAATCAACTGAAAACAGATTAAAGACTTAAATGTAAGATCTGAAACCATAAAATTCCTGTAAGAAAACATAGATAATAAGCTCCTTGACATCAGTCTTGGCAGTGATTTTTGGATTTGACACCAAAAGCATAGAAAACAAAAGCAAAAATAACAAGTGGGACGACATCAAACTAAAAAACTTCTGCACAACAAAGAAAACGATCAACAAAATGAAAAGGCAACATATGGGACAACAGAAAATATTTGTAAACAATATATCTGTTAAGACATTAATATCCAAAATAATATCCAAAATAAAGAACACAACTCAATAGAAAAAAAAATAACATGACTTAAAAATGAACAAAAGACCAGAATAGACATTTTCCCGAAGAAGACATACCGAAGGCCGATGGGTATATATCATCAGGGACATGTGAATCAAAACCACAACGAGATGTCACCTCACACCTGTTAAGATGGCTATTATCAAGAAGACAAGAGATAACAAGTGTTGGTGAGGCTGTAGAAAAAAGGGAACTCTTCTGCACTGTTGGTGGGAATGTACATTGGTACAGATATTATGGAAAGCAGTATGGAGGTTCCTCAAAAAATTAAAAATAAAACTACCACATTGACATTTAAAGAATATAGGATAGTTAAAGCAGAAAGGAGTGATGTCCTGGTATAGATACTGGAAAAATACTGGCATATTATTCGACCTGATGATTTAAGCTGTAAATGAGAGGGAATTTAGTATTCCAGAGTAATGAGCTAAATTGCTAGGGCCAGAGAGCCAAATCTGGTCCTGCTGCTTGCTTTTGTATAGCTCATGAGATAAGATGGGTTTTTACTTTGTGAATGGTTGAAAGATCAGAAGAAGAATAGTTCATGACATATGGAAGTAATATGAAATGTATATTTCAGTATTTATAAATAAAATTTATAAACAGGATTGCAGCCATCCATGTACATATTGTCTATGGCTCCCTTCATGTAATAGCAGCAGAATTGAGTAGCTGTGACACAGATTGTATGAGCTGCAAAGCCTAAAATATTTGCTATCTGGCCCTGTGCAGAAAAACATTGCCATAACTTTTTTTCTGGATTATAAGAAAGTGTTTCTTTTGAGAATATAATATTTTTAGTATTGATGTTGCTGCTAAGTTTGAATGTTCAAAGTAGTGGAATTATATTGGTTCCAGGAAAAGTGCCTTCAATGTGTGTGATGGGCCTGCTCTCTGGTCCCACATGTCCCTAAGAGATAACTGAGACTTCAGTTGAAGGCTTCGCTTCGGTATAATAAGTTACTTTGCCTCTACTAGAATGAGGCAGTCACTTGTAGGAGTGGGGGCATTTGAGTTCCAGTTGCAGTAGCCTATCTGAAATAACAAACAAAAAAACAAACAAACAAAAAAATCCTGCTTGTGAGACTTGTCATCTCCCATGTCAGAAGCAGACAGCAGCATCAGGTGAGGCTGCAAGGAGCTGTGATCTTCATTTCTCCTACTTTGCTGCATAGACACAGGAAGGGTAAAAAGGAGCTCACATTATTTTGAGTTCTAACACTCTCTGTTCCCCTCTGTCAGGGTCATTGTCTCCAGGTGGAGGGTGTGGGTAATGGAGAGTATACATGCTTGGTTGCCCATATTCTCCATGAGAATCTGACAATTTGCAGAAACAGGGCCAAAAAGTTTAAAACAGAAAATAATCCTGCATTGACGCCTCCCTTTGGGAGAAATACTGTAAGAGGGGAAGAGTATTCCAGGCAGAGGAAACAGCATGTTTGAAGGCTCCCAGCTGAGAAAGATGTTGATACATTGAAGATCAGAAAGGAGGCCAGTGTGGCTGGAGTACAAGGAGCAAAGGACAGAGTGTTGAAGGTGAGGTCAGTTAAGGTGAAATCAGACCATCCGAAGATATTGAACTTCATCATGTGTGCCATCAGAAGTTGTGGAAGGGTTTTAAGCTCTAAAAATTGATGGATAGCATCAAAAGGTATAGCTCGTTATATTTTCCAAAAATGGACACAGCACACCTCCTACCCACATGCTCCTTTTTCAGTATAAAATAGATGCTCCTCCAAGAAGAGATGGGGCCTGTGTTTCCTCCCCTTGAATCTGGGCATGACTGTGACAAGAACCGACTTTTCATGACTTCCTAGGCAAGGTCACAAAAAGGGTTGCATCTTCCACCCAGTCCTCTTGGAACTTAGTCGTTAAGCTGTGAGAAAGCAGGGAGACCTTGTGGAAAGACCCCGTGAAATGTCCCTACCTTCACTGATGTCCCCATGAGAGTAAGCGAGCCTGGAGATAATTCCAGCCCCTAGTCGCCGAGTCACTTCAAGCCTTCTGGTGATCCCAGCTGAAGTCCCAGACATTGCAAAGCAGGGGTAAGCTTATCCTGACTTCCTGACCCCCAGAATCAATGAGCTTAATAAAATGGTTGGCAGTGTTTTATGTCTCTATTTTGTAGGAGGGAAGAAAATTAGGTTACACAGCAACAGATAACAGAATGAGAGGCTAAAACCCCTAAAATCCGGGTCTCCTGAAACCTCTTCTAGTCAATTCCTTTTTAAGTTTGTAGAAGAACTACTGGTAATATTTCCCTTTGGTGTTTAACTTAACTGTGTAGTACGCCACAGGACCCTTTCCAGGACTTTCCTAAGGCTCCTCCTACCCATTCTGTTGTAATGGTTTCAATTCACAAGTTCATTTCTATTACACAACCTAAAAACTTACAGTATAACCTGAGAGGGCATTTTTAAAAAGATATTTTAATAGAACTTGCAATTTTATCTTGCTTCTCTTCAGAGGTATAGCTCCCCTAAGGAGAGAAAAAAAATACCTGATAAGATGAAAAGGCTCTTAATAGCTACTGAAGTTTGGCAGGGGTGGGGGGAATGCATATTATCTGCAAATCTGGTTTTACTTAGCTGCAGAAAAACGTGGGCAAAATGAATACCTGCTCATAAATTGTCACCTTTCTCACTATCCAATCTGCATGCAAATATGACCAGAACACTTCTTTTTACTCATCATCACCTGTTTTCTTAGAAATAGATCCCTCCTGGGCTGACAGGAAGTTTGACATCAACTTCCAGGTTTCCCCAAGTGCTGGCAGGGAATGGATCCATGGGTACCAGCCACAGCTACAGCCTTTCTTGCCCACCACCAGTCTGTTTATCCTTCTTGTCCTGATACCATAAGGAGGACGCTTCTAGCTGATGGAAAGAGAGATAACTAACCATCTTTCTGCTCTGGTCCATGGCCTTCAGCTTTGCAGCCTCTTTTTTTCACAAAGAGAAACAAGTAGATACTGAGACCGCTGGTGAGTGCTATTTTCCCACAAGAAGGGAGTGATAACCTCAAAGGGAGAGGAACTAGCTCTGCTTTGACAGGCTCTTCGGCTGCTTTTTTAAAGAACTGTTCAATTTAAATATAATAGCCTTCTGGATCAACTACTTTTCATTTCTAAGAGTAGATCAATTCCAATTTACTTCTGAAATTCTGCTTTCATGAAATAACCTCTTTTGCAGTCTTATGGGATTCTGGTTTTTACAGTGGATCTTATTGAGCTGCTGGAGATTGATGAGGTGTGTATGTGAAAGGATTTTTGCAAAGCCTAAAGAGCCATGCTAAAGGAAGAAGTATCCAGCTGACAGTACTACTAACAGTTTTGAGTACTTATCATGTGCCAGGCCAAGACGATAACCACCATCCACAAAGGAGTTTGTTTAATTCTCCCGACAATGTTATGAAGTTCAAAGTAAAATTGTCATCATTTTGCATATGAGGAAACTGAGGCTTGGAGAGCTTAACCAACCTTCATGTGGTCACACAGCTGGGTAGAGAGAAATCTGGGATCCATCCCAGGTCGAACAGCACCAAAGCCAGCACTCAACGGAATCCACAGTTGACTCTGATGTGGAGCTTTTTGGGAACTGATGGGTAGAGGCTTCCAGGTTTCATTCAATTCTAATCAGGCGACAGATCAACCACACATAACAGTTTTGTAGGATGTCTGATCTCAGTTGATGAATGATAACCACTGCCCACAATGTTTGCAATTTTTCTCCTTGACTGGATAGGGTTGTTTTTAAAAACCCTTGAAAAAGTGCTTAGCACCTAAAAATACTCCCAGTAAACTATGTAATGTAGCTTCTAATTTCAACTTGCTTAAAATGGAATGCACGATAATCATAATATTAAATGTAGAGGATTGGAGTTTGAAGGTATGGATTATGATTCTTGTTCTTCCCAGATATGAGGGGAAACTTGAGTAAAGCCAACCACCCCACCCCGCTTTGCATGGTCTCAATGGGGATGTCAGTCGAGAGCCCTTAACCTCTCCCAACAGGAGTGGTTCCACCAGCCATACCAGGATGATCAGATTCTTTGGGAAAGTGTTTAAACCTTGGAATTCAAGAACAGAACAAAAATAAAGCATAATAATCCCCAAGAAAAGACTGAAAAGACTGGGCTTCAGATTTTTGCTCTTTGGAGGCCCAGACTTGCTCTTTCTAAGGTCTGGTATGTCATCTTTCTTTGGAAACTGTGACTTACCCCAGATCCTCTCAATAAATTCCTCTTTGGCGCACATTTATGCAGAGTGGGTTTCTATTGCTTAAAATGAAATAACCCAGCATAGTTCTTCTTAGAAGGAGAAAAATCAGAACCACAGTGTAGGTGGTCCCTAAATTCTCCTACAATCCTAGCATTTCATGGTTTTCATGTGTCCATCATCCCCCGACCTAAAGTTGTTTCTTCACCAAAGCATCCATCCTTCAGATGCAGGATGAAAAGGAAGAAAAAAAATCAGGCAACTTGGCATTTTCCCTACAAGTTTCAAAATAGCTAAACAGCTGAAAATCTGGGAAGGTTTGCCTGAAATTTCCAGTCTTTATATTTACTATAAAATGTGGTCGTGGTTAAGTCTGAGGAAATTGGAATGAGCTTTGGAGCTGAGAGATGAGGATTTAAAACTATCACTGCCACTTCGCCTTGCTTCAACTCTGAACCTCAGTTTATCTATAAAATAAGCATGGTACAATGATTGATTAAGACATTAATCTATGTTTTATTCTTATTCTATTTTTACCTTCCATAAATGACCATGTACATATGCATGTGTGCAAATGCACGTGCATTAACACAAATGCATGTGTACAGACTCTCATACACAAGTAAATACACAGAATTTCCAGGACAAGAACTCCATGAATTCTAGGCCTTTTGTGCCTCTGACTTAGAGCCAAAGAGAGGTGCCTGCAAATAAAGCCTGCCTCTACGCCTGGTACTTTTGGATCGATTTGTTCTAAGGGAGGGAGTACTAGAGGAGGGACAGTCCTCTGACAAGACAGGAAGGTCTCTGGGTTCCACCAGTAGTAGGGACCTGAGCTCTGATTCCCAGAGCTGTCCATAGGGAGGGTCGAGGACCTCTGAGGGAAAGTCTAGTCTTGGCAAAGTTTCCCCTCCAAGCTTAGCAAGAAAGGAACCTAACTGCCCAATGGAAGGCACATGCAAATGTGGACAAAAGTAAGTTATCAGTGGTCACCATGGAAGACTGAAACCAGAGGATTTCTGTGGGATTCTAGGAAGGGAAGAAACCTCCCCCCAAATCATGCAAATTGAATTTCCTGCCATCCTGTCAGGATGGAGACTCAGAGTCAGATTTCATTTAATTTAAAGAAAACAATTTGACATTTCTTGTATGTATGTATGCGTACATGTATATATGTATTTACAAAAAATTAAATTATGAAATATACAACATATATATTCTGGATCCTTTCCATGGTGACACATATAAATATGTGCAATTATCTTTAATAGAAGTAGTACGTCCTATGGTTAAACAAACTTCATGTGTAGAAGGTATAAAATACAAAGCAAAATTGTCCCACCCATTTGCAAAACTAACCACTGTTCACTATTTCATGTGTAGTCATTTGAATATTTTAAGCATACGTGAGTATTCTTTATGTCTGCTTTTATTTTTAACTGAGGTCCGTTAGGTAGTCCAAATTTCTTCTCTCCGTGTGGCTAGCTGAACTGCTTAACAACCAAAAGACATGGCAGGCTGATTTCTAAGCCATTCTCAAAGTAGAAGAATGGTTAGAAATAGGAACTCCAGCAAAAGATTTCTATTTCTAAAAGTGCCGAATATCTTGTCTTCTAAATTTTTTTGAAGCCAGCCATAAATAACATACAGTGATTAAAACAAGAATATACAAGCTACTAAACAAAACATATATAATTTTGAGCATGATCCAGTATTAAAAACAGGCCATAAATGGGTTTCTTCAACAAATCTCACTTACTTATTCTCAATAATAATAATCTCAAATCCTATTCGCATGCTTACAAACCTGTAATGGAAAAGACTTTCCAGTCTGTTTATTCAACATATCTTCCATTTATCACACGGCATCTCTGTGAGTCCCATTTACCCAAGCCAAAAGTAATTCAGGAACCTAAACAGCTGCTAATGACCAACGGCATTTCCAGAAAACACAATTTTAAAAACAATTTTGATTACTCGTCTAGTCTTCTCTGTATCCCCTACGACGATTTCTTGTCTGTGGAGTAATCTTGATCATGTCAAGAGCTTAGCTCAAGACCGCACTGCATTAAGCCCCATTTGACACTATAGTTATCTGTTTGGTCATACAATTCCCAGTATTTCCCTTAAAAGGAATTCACTTAAAAGACATGGAAAAGAGCATGCACTCTGCAGGTAAGAGGGGACCATCAGAAACTTTTAAGTAGGGAATGGCACACATGGTTTACCTTTTGCAAAGGTAGTTTTAGCAGCTTCAGGAAAAGGTATTAAAGTGACTGGGAGCTAAAAGTGATGCTCAAATTCAAGGCCAGCCAAGACATGATGAAGGCCTAACCCAGAAAAGTCATGGTGGGATGAAGTGGGACTGGCAGATCCAGGAAGATAAAATCAGGTGAATTTTTTGACATTATACTAGGTAAGGAGATGGCAAGGTCAAAAAAAACCTTGGGGTTTGTAGCCTGTGTGGTCCAACGGTGGACGGAGGGCTAGTGTGGGGGAGGGGCACTCTGAATGGTGAGCACCATCAGCAAAGACTTCTCTGTGGAAATTTGTGTTTGAAACTCCTACTCGGTGTCCCCCATTTTAGGGATAAAGAGAGCAAGAAAATAATCCATCATGGAAATTGAGACTATGGTTGGAAATGTATTAAGGTAAAAAGGGAGATGTTGTAGAGAGATATAAAGGGACACTATGTAGAGATAGAAAGGACATTAAACTTTCCACAATTCTAGTTCCCAGGGTCACAAGACTCATCTTCATCCGAACTTGCTACTCTCAGAAGAAGCCAACAGCTGAGCCCCAAGGGACTCCCAGGGTTTATGCTACTAAATTCATCTTCTTACAAATACCCCAATGATGCCAGGGACAAAGGCTTCCCCTTTCGAAAGGGAACCTAAGAGCCAGCTCTCTCGCTCTGCCTTCCATATGGCATTACACATGACGATTAGACATGTTCAGAAGCACTTTCCTCTCTGTAACTGAGAAATATTTTCCTTCTTCAGAGTCTGCTCCCACTTTCTCTCCCTCTTTAAATGGAATCTGATGTTTTTTTCCCAAATTATCCATGACTGGTCTCTTGCACTGTTTGTGCTCTTGCTAGATACTGTGCAGTGGGCAGATAAGGATGGGGCTCAGTGACGAACACGTCTCTGCTGGTTTCCTTAGCAATGCCCCAGCAGGCTTCCAGCTCCCCTACAAACCTGCTTCTGAGTCAGCCTGCTTTCGGCTACAGTCCAGGCTCTGCCAGAACATTGCTTTTTAAATAATAATAACTCTTTCCATCATAGCACTTTACAGTTTATAGAGATCTTTTCAATTGTCTTTATTTCATTTTATTTCTGTAGCATAATTTGACTGAGATGTCATTCATTATTAGTATCATCATTTTATGGGTAAAGAAATCGAGGCTCACAAAAGTTTAACGACTTGCCTAGGTTGCATAGCAATGAGTCAACAGAAGAGGGTAAGGCTTGGAAATAGGAACTCATGGAGTTTTTTCACAATGGACAGTAGTGGCCACTGACTCAACCAGACTTCCCATAAAATCTGAAGAACAGATAGGTGTTATTCCAGCCCAGGATGAAATAGGGGCAAGTCTTCCCTCTGAATTAAGATATGGTTAAGATTTACTGCAAAAGTCTAGTTCATGGCAAAAAATTATAAAAGAGTTCTAAATTCAGTCACCAGGTTGAACCCAGGCACTCTGAGAGGTCAAAATACACTAGTAACACTCATCACTTAACAGTTCTATTATGGTCTCATCACAGGTGTGCTTCTATAGTTGGTCGATGTATAAATTTAATTTTGCTTTATCTGTTCATTGGCACTGCTATGGCAAAGTGTCAGGTATAACACTGCATTGAATGGTTTATTAAAATAATAAAGAGTTAGTAGAAGTTGTTAGAATAATTGGTACAGCTTAATATCCAGCTGGCATGTAAGAAAGGGTACATGTGTACTGGCATATAGCTGTGTGTACATATATAAGGAGAGAGCAGTAAAGTGCTCTCCCTAAGGAGATCCACATGCTGACGGGTGATGAGGTTACCCAGTATGCAACTATCGATGCTTCTGTTGAATCCCTGAGACACCAGTACATGGGCCCAGTACTTGTATTGCAATTATTGCTGACTTATTGAGGGCCCTTTTGAATCTCTTCATCCCTTGAGGGGGGCCTCTACAGTTCTAGTGTTTAGATATGAAACATACACTTGAAAACCCGAGAACTGCTGTTCTAACATCTCTTTCTGGCCAAATCAAAATGAACAATTAGGATATTTGATTTTAAAAAGTCCCTGAAAAGTCATTGGAAAAAATTAAAAGGCCATTGAATTAAACTATCCATCCAAATTTAGAGTCGGTCTATAGAAAGATATTCTACCTGCCCCCTGACCCATTGACGGGAGTCTCATTATCTCATAAGACAGTCTGATGTTTCTACCACACACTTCCCCTATTTCCAACGAATTATTTTAGGCTTATTCAGGGTCAGTACCAGTGGCCTGCAGGTAATGAATTCCATCTTATTTTTGTGGGCAGAGCATCACAAGCTTCTGCTTGAATCCTTCCAGCTACAAAATGACTTACTACCTCTTGAAGCAGCATTTTCTTAAACTTTATCATATTGATTAATATTCTGCTTTTTTATAGCTTCAAAAACAGGTAATTAAGCAAAAAAGATAAGATTTTGGGTTATTAAGTCAGATAACTTCATTGAATTGCCAGCTGTGTCACTTTCCGGTTCTGCAACTTGGGATGAGTTACTTAACACTCCACAGTGGCAATGTCCTAATCCATAAATAAGAGAGAATAAAAATAATACACACCTTTGTGACTGTGATGAGAATTAGTTTAAATAATATAAATAATATTCTTATAGCACAGTGCTTGGCACATAGTAGTTATTTAATTAACTGTAGCTACTATTAATATTCTATACCTTGTTCTTACTTAGGTCAGTCTTAGAGAATCTTATGAAATAGATCGTCAACCTCGTCCACATATAAAGCCGCCTCTTATATTTACAAACTGTTCCCATTGACTTCCATGCCTTCTGTTAGGGTAACTGATCTTTAAGCAACACTGCAAAGTCACCACAAACCATTTCTGTCCCCTAAAAGTTAAAGGTAACAATGCTCACTCTTGACATTCTGGAAAAAGAAACTTGGCTTCTAAACAAGCCTGTAAGAGATCTATAAAGAGGTAACATGGTGTGGCAATGAAGAGAATACTCAGCTGGGATTCCTGAGAAATAAATGGTACCTGCTCTGTGCCCTTGAGCAAGTCATTTGACAACTCCATTATCTTCAGTTGCAGAAGAGAGGAAATGAGACAAATGTCACCACACTATTGTGGGCATTAAGGAGATACATATGCAAAACTGCTAGAACAGTGCTCAGCACATGATATGCATTCGACTGGTATTGGTTGATTTTATTTCTAGGCTCCCGACATTTTGATATGCCTTTAGAATTCTCAGTCTAGATAGCTCTCTATAGCCTTTCATCTCATGGTTGCGATGGCTTTTTTTTTTTTTTTTTTTACTAGTTTCCTTGCTTCTAATCTATCTCTGAAAGTCTGGTTCTAATTGCGTGCTCAGAATCCAGTAACAGAATATAAAGAGCATAATAATCATGGATCAAATCTAAGGGAAGTGGTCAAAACAGTGTTAGAAAAATACATAGCTTTACTTGTCTTCATTGTTCAAAAAGAAGACAATTAACCAAGTTTTTACTTTATTACATAAGGCAAAGAAAACAGTTTTTTTGAAAAAACCCACAGAGAATAGGAAACTATAAATGTGACAAATAAACAACTAATTAGTTAAATAATAAATAAAATGAAAAAAAAAGTGATTAGCACAACCAAAAATTACTTGTTGAAAAAGGCCAACAGACAGCAAATTAATTTAAAAATTAAGATTATAAATGAGGCAGGAAATAGAGCATCCAGGATAACAGGAAAAAAATGTGTCAAGAAACACTTTGCACAGTTAAATGATAATTTTTTTAAATTCTATGTGAAGTAAAGTATTTTCTCAAAAGCAAGGAAATTGTCACTTACTGAATACCGGCCATGTACCTTGTCACAGTACTGGATGTTTTATGTATATTTCCTCTTTTTGTTCATGTGATTACCCCCATGAGATAAATAACTGTCCTCCTCGTACAGACAAGAACTGAAGCTTGGAGAGATGAAGCTAAATGTCCAAGGTCACCAAGCTACTAAGAGATGCAGCTGGAATTCCAATTCAGATCTGCAAAGGCTACACTATTTATACTTTTCCATATTTTCATCCTAAAAATGTAAAACATCAAAATAGTCACAATAAGAAAGAAGAAATTTAAACACTCAGTAACTAAAAATGTTGAAAAATTATTCAACACCAAACAAACATAGCGGAATATACTTGTTTAGATCAAAACTTCTCCAAATTTTCATAGAGCAAATTGTAACTTAGCTATCTATGTCATTCTCCAAAAGATGAAATAACAGCAAACTACATAAACTACTATTATATTGGAAATATTGGTCTTAATTTTAATTGTGATTCACGCACACACACACACACACACACACACACACACACACACTTATGGTGAGCTTTCCTTTTATAGACACAAATTTTTCAATAAAAAGCAAATTGAATAAAGTGATAAATTATTACATGCTAGAAAATGATATAGTTTATATGAAATTTCCAGAATAAGCACATCTATAGATACAAAAAGCAGATTAGTGGTTTCCCAGGGCTGGGATGGATGGGGAGGATAGGAGGTAGTGTTAGCTGAAGGTATGGGGTTTCTTTTTGAGGTGATGAAATTATTCTAAAGTTAACCATGGTGATGATTACACATATTTGTAAATATACTAAAAACTATTTATTAGTTTGCTAAGGCCACAATACCAAAATACCATAGATTGGATGACTTAATAGAAATTTATTATCCTACAGTCAAGAGGCTAGAAACCTACAATCGAGGTGTCAGCAGGGTGGGGTTCCTCTGAGGCCTTTGTCCTTGGCTTTCAGATGGCCACCCTCTTGCTGCTTTGTCCTCATACAGTCATCCTTCTGTTCACACACACCTCTGGTGTCTCTTCCTCTTTTCATAGGATACTAGTCATACTGGACTAGGGCCCCATCTAAATGGCTTCATTTTCACTTAATCACCTTATCTCCAAATATGGTTACTGGGATTTGGGACTTCAGCATATGAATTTTGAGAGTTGCGGGGGCAGGGGGGCAAAGGGGGACACACAATTCATCATATAATACCATCAAATGCAACACTTTAAAAGGATGCATTGTGTGATCTCTGATTTATATCTTAATAAAGCTGATTTAAAAATAGTATAAGAATGCTCTCTTAATATAATAAAAAAAATCTTTAACAAAAAGCCAAAATTAAACTCAGAGAAACATCAGTCAATCTCTTTAAAACATTTGGAATGAGAGATACATAGATAACAGATGGGATAAGAGAAGAAAAGGGCAGTTATAAACTCTTGGAGAAAAAGAAAACTAGACAAGACAGGAGATGACATGCCAAGATATTAAACCGGGCCCTGCAGTGTGTCACATTAAATCATCATATTATTCATTTGCTCATCCAATTTTGTGAGCAGCTACTGTGTGCTACATGCTAGGCACTCTTCTAGGTGTGATGTACCACGGTAAACTAAATGAAGAACCCTGCTGTCAAGCAGGAACTTCCAGTCTAGCGGGGATACAGACGGTAAACTGAGACATGCATAATTTCAGTAAATTCAGCAGAAAGTGATAAGAGCTATTGAAAAAAAAAATAAAAGGTTTGACAGAACGAAAGGATATAAAAATGCTGAGGAGAAGGCAGGGGGGCAGGTTGAGAGGAGGGTAAGAGTGTTGGCCATACAAATATTTGGGAGAAAAGTGCAATTGCTCTTGCAGATGTTTTAATGGTAAGAGCATGTCTGAGGTGCCTGACAAACAGCAAGAAAACTAACATTGCTGGAAAGAGGTGAGCAAAGGAGAGAACAGTGAGACTAGATAAGAAGGTAATGAGAGCCAGGTTACGTGGAGCCTTAAAGGGCATTGTAAGGACTAAGGCGTTTACTCTGGGTAAGATAAGAAACGGTTGCAAGGTTGGGAGCAGAAAAGTGACAAGATCATCCCTGCATTTTAGGAGCCCTCAGGTTGCTGTGTTGAGACTAGTAGACAGGGAGGCAAAGATAGCAACAGTGGGACATTTGGGGCTATGCATGCTAAAGTAATAAAGGCTGAACATAAATTTTATTTTTTGAATGGTAGAATATGCTGTGCATATAGAAGTGAGGGAATAAGGTAGAGCAGGGATGGTATAAGAGAGTTGAATCACCATTTTCAATAATCAGGATTCAAGCAGGTAATATTTAAAATTAATACATAGAAAAAGAAGTAAAAGCCTAGCATTTAGAAATTTTAAGTTAATTAAGGTAAGAGCTAAACATAGTTTGAAATAATTGTGCTAGAGAGAGAAACTAGGGAACAGGGACAAGGGACAGCTGTTTCTTATGCCCCTCCCACTTCATGTTTTTAACCATATGAATGCATTATTTTGATAAGATTTTAGGAAGGACCAGCAGAAGACTGGCATTCAAGTTTATAATTAATGTTGGGTAGGAAGGGGAATTGTGCAATTGTAGTAAGTTACAAAGGAAGAAGTTTAATTGCAGGGCAAGTATATGCAAAATATCATTATTTGCAGATGGCAGAAAGCCTAGTTAAAACAAGAGTCGACTAAAATATTTCAGTAAAGTGATCTGATAAAGAGGCATTTTAAAAAACTTACTGGCCAGTATAATGTCATGTGTAATAAACGTTTCCCTCAAGTGCACTAGAATTGTCTTCGCTACTAGACATTGGGTGCTAAATTCAGCATTTAGCTATAGTAAATGATTAATATCTTAGAGGCTGTTTCTTTGTAATGCTCAAAAACTAAATAACCATTCAGTTTTATCTGTGGTTCAATACTATTTACTGCTATAAGTTCATTTGGGAAGAAAAAACGTTATGTCCTTTCCTCCTGGATATTTTTGGTTTAAAAGCAATTGCTGAGCAGATCCACAAACAGTTCAAGCACATGGTATGCTCCGGTCAAAGGCCAAGGACAGATCATCACAGATGACTTTTAATATTCACTTCTGCTACTCTGGGAAGTAGAGTATAAAGTGGTTTCCACCTGAGTTCAAGTCATCCAATCATACCTTCACTCACCGTTCATCCACTCATTTATTTACCCATCATTCAAATCCTTACTGAGCAAGAGTAAGCTGGACTTCGCTAGTCAGGGGGAAAGATTTAACTCTCAGCTATCAGTGGGCTGGTGTGAATGATACATTTAAAGGGCAATGACAGAACACTGCAGTAAGGACTAAGGACAGCTTTGCCCAGCCTCGTGGCAGGCTATGAGTTAGCAGGGCTGCAAAGTGTTGGGAAGAGGGAGTGACAGAAAGGCTGGAAAGGCAATGGATTGTATCAATTGAGTAAAAGTTGATAGGACGGCTGAGCAACCGAAAAGGAGAGAAACGGCAAAGGATAGTGCTTTGGAGGAACTATGGAGAGAGAGCGTGTTATTAGGTGGTCCTAACCTCACATGGCCACGGAAGCCAGGCAGGTAATGTGAGTGAACAGAGTGAGCTGGGGCCTGGGGAAGACAAGACCAAACAGTGCAGATTGTGACAAACTGTGGAGACCATGCTACACATAAAGGGGACAATGTCTCCTCAGCTCCGGTAACTGATATGAGACAGAACCCACTGCTCCTATCTAAAGAGATTTTTTCAACAGACATCCAGATTTGTGTTGTGATGTGTGTGTATGGAATGGCTAGTGAATTCAAATGCTTTAATATTATAATGATAAAGTCTACTGTTTCTCTTCTCCTCCCCAAATAACATGTGGCTGAATTGAAGCTGGCATAGTTGGGTTGTTCTGACCTACACTACCTTAAACATATCACATAAGTTATCCTAAGCTTCAGTTCCTACATCCATAATAATAACAGCACTTAATCTAATTTATTTAAATTACAGAATTTTTGAGAGAACTAAATGAGTAAATTACTGTACAGCTATGCCCTATTTAAAATGCTGCTTTGTTATAGTTATCTTTGATAGTTTTACTAAAATATGCCACATATACATAGAAATGTATTGTTACATAGATTGCAATATGTTACATATAGTGAATCACTGCAATACGATCCACACATACACACATTTGTTCTCCAATGAGAGCTAAGAATGAGCTGCCTGGAAGGGATTCATCAAGGTCTGTAGCTTAATATGCCGTTTAATTTCCTTCCTGCCATTTATTTTGCATTCTGGCAAGCAGTGTGGCCCTATAACAGCTGATCAGGATTGGGTGGGTGACAGTGCTGGACCTCTGTAAGGCTAACAAAGGAAAGGTATCACTCTGCAAGCTGAAATGCAAGTGTCACAGCAGCTCCAGGAGGCTTAAAGGAAATAGCTGGAGCTCAGGAAGATCAACCAGAAATTGAATTAAGAGAATTAAGGGAAATTGATAGAAACTGTGATTAAAGACACATGATGGTCTCAGGTTGTTCAAAAAGAATGAAACAGAATAGCCAATGAACAACGTATACAAGTGTCTAGAGAGAAAGTACGTCCCACAAATCTTAATTTAGTCAGCATTCTTATTTTCAGAAATTCCTTCGTTGAGCTAAATGGGGTTAATGGTAAGTGTTTTATATAGAGGCTGGCCCCAAAATGTGAGCTTTTATTATTATTTGCTTGATATGGTTAGATTATAAGGTACATATTAGAGGGTGATAAAATGTGAGGCTGCACGGAACAGATCATAAAAGGTCTTACACGTTATGTTAGGGTTTCAGAATTCCTCCAAAGAGTTGAGAATGAACTGAATGGCTTTAAGCAGTGTATTAATCATCTATGTTAAATGTGTTATATAAAAAATAGGTACCACTTTTACCCAAATATGGAATGAGTAACATAAAGTTGAAATACACTTAGTGAGTTTTTTCAGTTCTCTCCAGTGTGGAAAAAATGCACCTACCGAGAGTGATCTTTAGAATCTGCCTTTAATTAACAGCACATGTCCCAGAGGAGAAATGAAATTTAGGTTCCATATGTTCTCCCTAAATAATGACACTGCTTCTGAACTTTGCAGACTGGTGGCCACTCTAAGACAGCACCAGCAGAAGAGAAAGACAAAAAGATCTCATTGGACGAATGTCATCTCTACACACTTGAACCACAATCTAGATAGTAGACACCAGAAGTAAATCAAAGGGTATATTAGTGCTGCTTCCTGCTCTCTCAAAACAACAGCTGATGGAGGCAAGACAGGGTAAGAAGTGGGTGGTGGGAGAGAAGGAAGCCGTGTTTTATGGATAGAAATAGCTTCTAGATAAGGTCTAACCCCAAATACTAAATAATTGGTCCCAAAAACATAGTGGAGGAAATGTTTTCTAATCCTTAATATGAAAATGATCTCGGCACTTTTGCCTCACTTTCTCACATGATATCTGGATGATAGCACCAAAAAATGAGGTGAGATCAAATGCCTGTGAGATGATCTCCCTGGCAGTTGCTAAAGTGCCCCAAAACCACAAAGGGCACAGGAGGAAATTAACATTGACTAAACACCTGCTAACCTGCTATTGGCTGGGTATTTTCCTTATACTGAACTTGGAAAATTGTCCTGTCTCTTCCCCACACTGCACTTCCCCCAACCATCTGTCATTCTCTCTCTAAAGATTTTGAAAATAGCCAAAGGCGAGATTGTTACACTTTGAGCATCTTTTGTTTTGCTGTTACTGTTGATACTCCAAGCCTAGAATTCCATGGTGGCCTCCTACAATCCCTGTCAAGATGCATACCGACTGATATCTAACAAATTAAGCAATTCACCTTAAAAATGCACTGCTGAACTTTTGGGAGAGGAGATAAATCCAACTGGAAGAGCAGGAGATTGGACAGGGCTCCCTCACAGAAGGCACTAGAACAGCAGTCCCCAATGTTTTTGGCACCAGGGACCAGTGCTCCTATGAGAATCTAATGCCTGATGATCTGAGGTGGTGTTGAGACAGTGATGCTAGTAGTGGGAAGCAGATGCAAATACAGATGAAGCTTGCTGCCTCACCCACTGCTCACCTCCTGCTGTGCAGCCCAGTTCCTAACAGGCCACGGATCAGTACTGGTCCTGGCCCCAAGGTTGGGAACCCCTGCACTAGAACATCCTCTTTTGTCCCTTTCATTCACATGCAGGTTCCTGGAAGGCATCTGGGGGAAGTTAGTATCATGTTTAACTTATTAAAATCTCCAAGAAGTCTTCTCCCTCTGTATCTCTTTAGGGTGGGTGTTGCTGGGGACCATGGACCAACAAAGATTTTCTAATACTCCTCCATATAAAGTGGTCTCTGTTCTCTTAAATTGCAGAAGACTCCAAGAGGCCATGACAACTGGAGGAGCTGGTTTTGAGAACCTACTATACTATACAAATATTTAGTAATTATTAAGATTATTACTTAAGATGTAATGTCAGGAATGCTATATGATAGAAACTGATAATTGCCTACTTCTTACCCATTATTACTTCTTCCTCTATAATAAAAACCTGATTTTGTTGGGGGAATCAATGTGCCCTGAAACAAAACTACTTTTTCCAGCCTGATCTTAAGATAGGGGTAGCCAGATAACTAAGTTATCCATAAGGCTTCCAGGAGGGGTGTTAATTTAGTTAGAAGGCTCTTTTGCCTTTCCCCCTTTCCTTTCTTCTTGCCTGGAGTATAGACTTGATGTCTGGAGCTGCAGTGGCCATGTTGTACCTTGAAGATGAAAGTCACATGGTAACGACAATGGAGCAGAAAGATAGAAGACTAGGACATATATCGTATCATAGAACCACTGAAACAACTATAGAAAGTCAGCCTCCAAACTGCCTGTATTTGAGAAAAAAATAAACTTCCATCTTATTAAATCATGTTTCTGTTATTAGTCCCCAAAGGCAATTCCTAACTGATTCATCTTCTGTGTGGGAAAATAAGAAAAACAGGGCAAAAAAAATCGATCAAAATATGAAAAAAAAGAACATAAAATTTAACTTTTATCATTTTTAGGGCATGTTGCATTATCTTTGGGGAGGCAATTACTAAATACAAGCCACAGAATAACCTTGATGCCCAAGTTGGTTAGTGGAGGGGTATTTCTTGTAAGAGAAAGCTATAAAGATCCTGCAGATTTCACCTGTGGCTTTCAAACACTTTGCCCTTTATGGCGATTATAAGCCTGCATTATTTATCAACATTAAATTTGCCTAGTCTATAGGAGAAATGACTGATCCTTAGAAAGTGTTTCCCATGTGGGACCTGGGAGACTTCTGAATCTATTTAATGAAAAATGAAATGAGACAGCATAGCAAGTTCAAGTTCATTCAAGTCAACATCAATGCCAGTTCTCCAGAAGCAGCAGGAAAAAGACCAGCAGAGAGGAAGGTAATAAAAAGCTCCCGGCTCTGCTTTCCTAATTACCCCTAATCTGATAAAAAGCTGGGCATCTTACAAATGCTAATTAATTAAGCCCCCTACCAGTCAAGTGATAAAATCCGGGAACAGGCATCTCTGCTAAAAGTATGGACTCTGACAAAACAGCATGGACTAGAAATAGACATCTAAGTAAGCGAGCAGTGTTCAAAATCCTTAGCAGGATCAACTAAGGCATTGAAAGCACTACGAGGTCTGTAAGAATAAGAAGAGTACTGTGTGGAGTTGAGAACTTGTAGAAATCAGCATGTGTGAAACGAGTGATGATCTCTTCTTTACACTATCCCCATCCAGTTTTCAGCTTCCACCTCACAGTGGAATAAATGTGTTGCATCCTAATCTCAGAATTCTTTACCTTCTGGAACTCTTCCAGTTTCCACCTTTCTCTTCTTTCAACCACCATTAACACACACACTAGGCCAGAAATTACCATCTCATAGTATTTATTGTCCTTTTTTCATGCTTCCCAAATCGTGTTCTTACTAAATCATGTTGCAGATGACATTTGAATCAGCTATGGTGCTCTTGGTTGTAAATACAAGAAAATTGAACTCAAAGTAGCTTAAACTGTACAGGGAATTTATTGTTTCTGGTTTACTTAACTGAAGAGTTCAAAGGTATGTCAATTTCAGGCATTGATTTAAGATTAGGGCTGTGGTTACATTTCTCTACTGTTCTCTTAGTGTTATTCTTACCTATTTGCTCTTTTCTCTGACTGATTTCTATCACATAGTAACAAAATGCTGTGGCAGTTTCTGGTGACACCACCATATATCACAGCATCCAAAGAGAGTGCCTCTTCTCCCAGATATAACACAAAAGCCTTGAGCTTCATTCATAACAGACAAAATGAGGTTAGGCACACACTCCTGAAAAATTTTCACTCTGGTTCAAAAAATGGTATATAAATCAGCCTAGGCTAAGTCGTGCTGTGGTAATGACCCTAAAACCTCAGTGGCTTGCAAAGCAACAGAGTTTTATTTTTCATTCAACTTTCATGTTGGCCATTAGAGAACAATTAAGTCTTCATCAATGTCCTTTTCATTCTGGGATAAAGACAGAAAGAGCAGTCACCTTCTAGGGCATATTAATCTAGTGGCAGAAGAAATGAGTGATGGCAGAACCACATGCTGGCCTTTAAAATGTCCACTTGGAAATGGCATATGTAACTTTCACCCACATTGTATAGAGCAAAGTCATTGTCGAAGCCTGTTGTTAGTAGTATGAGAAGTAAAATCCTTCTGAAGGAAAGTCCAGATGAGTTGAGCTGATCTATTTTGAATATAATACAATCTATTGCAAATACTATATGCTGATCGGGTTGTTCATCCCTGAACCAATTACCAGGTAAGGGAAATAGAATTCTACATTTGAACTGAAACTGAAACTCAAACTGAACTGAAACTGAAACTCAAAGTGACTGTACCAGTTTAAGATTATAGAGTCAGAATTCAAAGCCAGGTCATCTAAATTGATATTTAATCTTTCCATTGTACTAAAGACTTTGAATTTGGTATTACTGTATCTTAAAAGAACCTTCTTAATTCATTCATTCATTTGACTAATAAACTTAACTAAAATGATTAGGAGTTGTACTAAAAATTCATTATTCTTCTCAGACAGTCACTATCTATAAGATATTTCATAGGTTTCAAATCTGAAAAGTTTTATTATTTGCTGATAAAGTCATAAAAGGACAGATTTCATGTGGGAAACATGTATTCAAAATATACATTGTATAACCTTCCAATATTGTATTTGACAATATCTAGCAAAAACTTTAAAATATGCACATTGATTGACCCAGAAGTTTCACATGTAGAAACTTATGAAAATAATCATGGTTGTGTAGTGAATAAAAATAAACTGTAAGGCTTTTCAGTGCAGCAAAATGTCTAACCTAAATATCCTAAATATTTCTGACCTAAGTATCCTAAATATCTTAAAATACTCTGAACATTTAACCTAAATATTCAACAACATGGAATTCATTAAGTAAACCAGGGAAGATGCACTCCACAAAATACTATATAACTATTAAAGAAGAATCTCATGCCTGAATATTTAATTACACAGGAAGATTTTTTTGAATTCTCATGACAAATTATCAAGTAGTATATGCAATATGTTTCTTTTTATATATATGGATTATAGATGATTTGGGTTTCTTTTTGTTTATGTTTATAGTCAAATTTTCTACATCAATGTGTATGACTTTACACTAAAAAAGTAAACAATAACATTTTCTTTTTTAATGAATCACCCTCCACAACTAAAGCCAAGAGAAGCCTGTGAAGCAGATGAGATTACCATCTGCAGAAGTAATAAGCTCTAAGAATGTGTTGCTGATTACACTAAGGTGTCTCTCATATATGATGGAGGAGAATAAAATATATATCAAGCAATAGAACCCATGACATATGATCTATGATAGCCTAAGAAAATGGCTAGAAAAATTATGTTCAAGAATGGTCAGTGTGATTCTAGTACTGTTCACTGGGAAGGGTTTTAATTTTAATTACCCTCATCAGAGAATGAGGCAGAATTTTACCCAGACAGAAGATGACAATTCATCCAAATGTTCGGGCTTAGTGCTTAAAAACTTCACCTTTCTTTCATATTAAACCTATACTGACCTAGCTACCCTCTGTGTGAATTTCCTCTTTCACTGAAAAGCAGCGCCCCTGTCAATGAAACGTGTTACTTTTCCTGACTGTTTGAACTCCCATTGGTAAAAATCCTGGTCTATACTGCCAGTTTGGGGGGAACTTAAACAGTGCCCTTGTGTTTGCCAAGGTCACTTCAACTCAGGGTAAGTTAATCCCATCAAATAAAAGGCAGCCAATTGCCTTCTTTATTTTAAGGAATATTTCCAGTTCCTTCTCTACCTGCAAAATTCTTAGTGCAATCAGATGTTTTAACCAACGTTTCACAATGTCATCCTTCGGTTCTTTAAAACTTATGCATAGGTGTTACGTTTGCTCCATAATTTATTTAAAATGTTTGATTTCACATTATAGAAAGAAAAATTAGAAGTGTACTTCCTCCATAATTCCACCTGCTATCACAGATTTATTCTAAATCTCCTTTTGCACAGCCACAGTTCCTGGGCATAGCTTGCATATCTACATCATTGTGCTGCTGTTCAGACTCTTCCTTAAGCCTTGAACCTTTTCACACCATATGTCAAAATTCTTCCCAAATGCCAATTCCCAGATGGGAAAAAACAATTCTCTTCCCTAAATTCCTTAATTCTATTAAGTAAGATACTATTAAGTAAGAATGCAAGCTCTGTAAAGGCAGATACTTTGTCTTTGTTCATTTCTGTATCTCCATTACTTTTTGGAAAGTGCCTGTTAGTAGGAAATGCAAATTGCACGAATTAGTATAAGTGTCTTATTTCTAGCTTCTCCCTTCACCAGACTGAAGAAACAATATTCATCTGAACCTCTCACGATAGTGCACAGCATGCATGTTTAATACTTTATGTTAATAATTTTCAAACATATATCTAAGTAGAGATAATAGCTCCAACACAGATTTTAATTTAACTAGGTTTTCCATACTTGACAATGAAAGTCTCGAGCAATTAAAAAATGTATTCATGCATGAACCAAGGATAGAGTATTTTCAGGGTACAAAACCAAATTTGTATTCTGAGTGTTATATTTCTCACTCAAAAGCCAAAAGTTTTAATGGTTTCAAGTCCAGAGACTAATTTAATGGATCAGTTCAATGAAACTTCCCCAAATGTCACTTGGAGAATGAAATTAGCAAGCAATATTCCTTGCTGAAGCATAATATGCCAGTATCATAAATATAACTTGCACTAATTTTCAACATTTGTTTCATAAATTCCACATCTTAAGGTTTCCATTATGATAGCAGTGCTCACTGCATTTTTTTCCCAAGAGAAGTAAAAAAAAAAGCAACAGAGAGAAGCACTAAGATTGTGCTAGGTGCCAGCATATACTTATCAAGAATGTTTTAAAAAGAAAAGTGAAGTGAATGAAAAGTCTGTATCTCCAGATATTGAGCTTCAAAGGAAATTCTAGCCCAAGACCATTCCTGGTGTATCTTTGACATATGTTCCTTTTCTACAATACAGAGACTTATTTTTGAAATGATACTATACTTCTGGAGTTCACCAAGGGGTAATAGAATATTTTAGTTGAAAATATCTCAAACAATTTGAATTGGGATCAAGAAGGTGGGGAATGTAAGGCAAGAAGGGTCAACAAAGAGGAGTATCCTAGGCTAGGTAAGGAGTTGGTCCCCCGGAGGGGGGCAGCAGGCTTGTAGCTAACTGACCCTAGCCTCAGCAGGCTCAGATATCCAAGGTTACTGGGGCAGAGAGCTGGGCATGGTAGCAAGAGTCTATGCACAGGGAATATTCTGCATTGTGTGAATGGTAGCACCCCGGGTAGATCTATTAAGTTTGAAGTAGGTCTCCAGTTAGATAAAACAAGCCAGAGGAAAGAGAAATCAGGCTGGTGTACAGATTGGAACTCACTGCCGGGCCCTAGATCTGGCAAGGACACAGTAATAAGCTCAGAAAACCAAGAAAGGAAAAAGTTATGTTCCAGATTTTGTTAGAGATGGCTGGGAAAGGATAGAGATAACCAGAGAAAAGGACTGTGGGGCTTTAGGGCAGAAAGGCTGGGAACTCCTGGACATAAATAGCCCATCCTTGGCATTCAAGATGGCAACATACATCTTCATTATACCCTTGTCATTTGAGGACACCTAAAGGTCCTGCACGTCCTTGGCAAATCACAGAGCTTCAATGACTGTATTTCAGCAACTATAAATTGCACACAGCAAGAGATACTCCTGGCAGGTAGATGAGATAATGAAGCAGTGATTGGGACTCTGGACTCAGAAAGCTTGGGTTATAATCCACGCTCTGCCACTTGCTATCCATGGGACCAGGGAGCCAGGTATTCAATCAGTTATTTACTTCAATTTCTTTATCTAAGAAATAGGAATAAAAATTATTTAGCACACACATTTAGGACTAAATAAGATAACCCCTGTAAGACACGTAGAACAATACCAGGCACATAATAAATGCTCAGTTAATGTTTCATGGACTATTAGTGGTAATGCAAGGAGTAAAAGGTAAGGCATATAAATATCTGGTGCAAAGTCTGGCACATAGTAGGCCCTCAGTATATGGTAGCCTTTAGAACCAACTAGAAACCGTGTCTACTCCCAATTCCTGCCCCAGTTCTAACCCTCACTATAACAGAAACTCCTTCCTCTTCATTGTTGAAAAGTGAATCTCACCACAAATAAATCCTGACCCAAAGAGATACTCCCAGAAACTTGATGAAGTCAACCCAGGAGGTTTCTGGAAACCAGTAATGGCAAATGAATCTCTTAATTACTGGTATTAATCAAATGCCTAATAAATCTCCTCACTTCATTGTTTTCTCCCCACATCCACTCAGTGCCAATTCCTTTCCTTGGCACAGTTCTTGACACCTGCTATTCTTAGAGTTGTTTGATCTGAGACATAATAAGGTACCTGTTTGTCATACAAAAAAAGTAGCATTTAACTAGTGAGAGGGAAAAGTGTTGGTCAGTATGAGCCAGAACAAAATTGTCAAGCCCCAAATTGGACTTGGCATGGCTGGAAGAAGGCAGGAAGGAAAGAATGCAGAAGGCACGGAAGCAAGAGCTACCATAGGCTTCATGGTGGGTAAACGTTAGACCAGCCCCCTGAGAATACAACTGATGGCTCATCATTTCCTAGTGTACGAGCCATCAGGGGCTAGACAAGGAACAAGAGCCCTACAGGAAGTTTTGAGATGCTGTAGTGGAAATAATACTAGCACCATTTTATAAGTACCCCTGAACATGTCAGGCACTGTACCTGCATGACCTCTTTTCATCCTCACAGCAGAACTGCAAGGGCCATTATTCAAATGAATAATTCACTCAGATGTTTCCTAAATAAAATGCTACAGAAAGCTATACACCGAGAAGTACTCCTCCTACCTTTGTCCGCATCTACCCAATTCCTACCCTCATCCCTTATAAGCAGCCACTTTATTTGTCCCTTATTATATATATATATATATATATATATATATATATATATATATATATATATATATATATATATATTGCTTTTTAGTTTTTGCAGATGCAAAAAAAAAAAGAGTTAAATATATTCACCCGAGGGAGGTAGTATTACCTGCTCTCATTATACACAGGAAACCAAAATTTAAAGAAGTTGGTTCTTCCTCTGAGCTGACCTTCAGCTGATCAAGAACCCATCTCCTCCTAGGGTTTTATTGGCTATGGGATCCAACCTGAAGAGTCTGAATTTAAGGTTCCTGGTTGAGTTAGCAGGTTGGAAGTTTTGAAAAATGCCATGCTTTTGTCTTACAGTCCTGACAAATCCACTTTAATCATCATTTAACATCTCTTGCTCTAGACCCCTCTGCTAGTTACCTATCCCCATATCTCATCTGTTTCACAGGCTCTCACTAAAAAAACTTTTTCAAAGAACATAGCCCCAAGGACATGACCCCTGTCTTAAGACAGCCCACTCCAGGAAGACACAGGCCCTCTCCTAACTCTCCACAGGCAGCCGTGATACCTAGTAGCACTATTGAGATCTCAGGCATAATGCAAGGAAAAAAATACTTTAAACTGGATATTTGATATTACAATTCCTAGGCCCTATAGGTCTGGGATTGGTTTTCCTCCCTCTACACACAGCTATAGTTCAAGGGCTGGCTCACCCCCTCCACTGAAGTTTTGTTTAATTTTCTCTTCTTCTCCTTGAGCCCAAGATCATACTCCCTAGAGAAAGGAGAAAAAAAAAAATCCATTCTCTCCTCTAATCCAAGAAGAGATCCAAATTCATTTCTTCCCCAGGATGAATCACAATAAGAATATACTCCTCCCACCATGCCAGGTCCAAACAAGGCAACTCTAATGGTAGAAAATACAATTCTCCACATATACTTATCTAGTCTTAAAGATGTGTGGGTGGGGGGGACTGAACACTTTCATCCATAATGAACTCAGCCACACCATCTACAGCTCATGTTTACACCTTATCTTAGAAGAAAATTCAGTCTGCTGCCTATTGAAAGAAATCTGTCTTGTAATAACCCAACAACAATATTTAAGCCAACATATTTCCCAAGAAAAAAAAATAGTGATTTCCTGAGATAGTACAAATAAATCTACATGAAAAAAACAATATCTCTGTAAGGACACAATCTTATTAAAGACACTACCAATTTGCTTTACTGACAAAATAAAACTATAGCCTAATCTGAAATCCTTGGCAAGGTTGGAATGATTTTGTGGGTTCAGAGTTCCCCAGAGTATAACAAGCAGGCATTTGTCTTACATGTATATGATTACACACCTCACCAAGAGTGAGTCTAAGAATGTAGCTAAGAAGAAAAACCAAGCCTCAAATTCTCTGGTGAAGCATTATGCATGTTATAAGGAAGAATTTGATGAGTAACAGGCTGAAATTCATGTTGGAAAATGGTGCTTTCAGTGTCAAGACCCAGTCTGAGAAACAAATGGAGCCCTGTTGCCAGCAAAGGCCCATTTCTGTCATCTTTGCTGTAAAGAGACTTATCCTTGGGCCACAAAAGTCTCAATCCTCAGTAATGATTCCAAATGCCACAGGCAGCTGGGGATGAAGAGAGGACTGTGATTTATTTCTTGATGGCATTGGTTCCCTGGTGGCTGCACTCCTGAAAACCAAGTACGTGTACCAGGAGAGACCTGCAAAGGCCCAGGAGCCTGGTAAGGCACAGGCTCCATTCTAGGTCTTGGAGCCTGTAATGCTCCAGACAATAACTCCAGACAAGTCATTTCACCTCTCTGTACACTACCTGGGAAACAGCACAGTCAACTAAGGATTGGGGTTGTGGTCTAATAGTTTGTGAACACAGAGGACTAGGAAGGATGGACCGAAGTCAGCTTATAACTGGGGATGGATGCAGATGGCAAGAGAAAGAAACATGGGCTCCATCTTACAAATGGGCAGTTCCTGCCCGCCAGATCATTCTAGCTCCATCCCAATCACAGTTTTTCCTTCTCACATTTTTTGCAAAAGTTTAAATGAACTCCAGTATAATTCATTTGACAATAGTAACTATTTACTGTCTTATGGAACACCTTCAAGTTGTGGCCAAGGCCTGCCCTCTAGCGGTCTGAACATTGAAAAGCCTCTTATTATTAAATTGTTTTTGAACTTCATGATAATTTGTAATAGTTGGGTGATCTCTGCTTATCGTGTTTTAGAATGTCAAGCTAAAAGTGACTTAAAAATTCATCTAGTCTGTCACTTTTCATAATTTAGTCCTTTCAAGACTGTACCTGACTTTTGCTTTTACACCCAGCTGCCACATGAAGAGAGCAGAATAAAACGAGATCACAGAAACTTCCCACATCTGATGAAATGGTCATATTTTTAAGGCCAACATTTTATCAGCAGCAACCAGCCAGGCAAGGGATATTACTGGAACCATAATCTTTGAGGCTTGGCAGCCATGAAAAGAAAGAGATTCTGATGTGACTGAGTGAAACTTCTAAGGTCACCCCCACCTCCCCAAAGCAGAGTTAGTCAATAAAATACCAAGAGTTCAAAATGATATTATCTAATCAAAAAATGAATAGAAAGCTACAGTCAGCTCTCAAACAATACCATGAAGAAGGGGAGACAAAATGGTCCCAGATAAAGTGGGAAGGGTGTTGGGTGGACCCATCTACATCATTTCAGAGAAACTAATAACAAAGCTGCGCCTTCTTCAACATGAGCAAAATGAAAAGAAGTACAGAAATCATATGACTCTACTACAATAAAAACGAGTAATATGTCAGGCAAGAAAGAGACAAAATGAACAAAGAAAAAGGCCACAGGGAGAAAATAAAACTCAAAAGAGAAAAATGCTGATTCTCTTTGTTAGAAGGATGCAAGAGTAAAGAAGACTTCATGAAGAATATGAATTTAGTAAAACAAGACCTCAAAGAAAAATTATAAAACAATTGACTAAGATTAAAGAAGAGATTATAGGGCTAAGGAAAAAATTGAGAAGCAAAACAAAGTTGTTAGAACTAATAAATCATAAACAGCAAAGGAGAGAAAAATGGGGCTAAAAGGGCATGGAGAGATGGCTGGGATAATCATAGAAAATGCAGAATGAAAGACAACACAATTAAAGTTGAAAAATACAGAGATGAATGATTATTTAACATAAGGACAACTGGCATCCTTGGAGTATAAAGAAAAAAAAGATATAACCGAGGAAGAATTTCCTGAAAGGAAGCATGTAGTCACAGATAAAAAGGGAGGCAAACCTTAGATCAATAAAAGTTGATACAGACTAATAAAAATTGAGTTACTCCCTGGTTAGACTTGGTTAACCAGAGATGGAAGAATAATAAAGAACTCATGCATGGAAAAACTATGGAAAGAAAACTAGCATGAGAGATTGTTATGATCTGAATGCTTGTGTCCACTCAAATTTCATATGTTGAAATCCTAACCCCCAAGGTGATGATGTTAGGAGGTGGGGCCTTTGGGAGGTGACCAGGTCATGAGGGTGGTGCTTTCATCAAATGGGATTAGTGACCTTATAAAAGAGACTCTAGAGCGATCTCTTACCCCTTCCTCTCATGTGAGGTTACACAGAAAGATAGCCATCTAGGAAGTGGGCTCTCACTAAACACCAGATCTGCTGAGGCCATGATCTTAGATCTCCCAGCCTCCAGAACTATCAGAAATAAATATATGTTGTTATAAGTCACCAGTTTACAGTATTTTTGCTATAGCCACCCAAACAAGCTAAGATAAACACCAAATTTTTTTAATTTCACAGTTAGGGCTAATCACATATGGCCATAAAGGCAGCATAGAGGAATATACATATCATAAGACCTACCTAACAAATGAAATTAATATAAGCAAAATCTGGAGAAGTGAGATGAGAGAAAGAGGAAGCACAGTTAAGTCTCTTAGCTTTTTTTGTAGGGTCAGCAAAGTACAGCCTTTAGCCAAATCCAGCCCAGTATCTGCTTTTGTAAAGATTTATTGGAACACAGTCACAGTCAGTACATTTACATGTTGTCTCGGGCTGTTTTCTTGCTACAATGGCAGAGCAGAATAGTTGTGACCAAGATCTTTTGGCTCATAAAGGCTAAAAGATTTATTACCTGGCCCTTTACAGAAAATGTTTGCTGACCCATTACGTAACACTGACATATCATCCACATGTCTAAATTATATAAATACATACATATAACTAAAATGAAATATGTGGCTTAATAATTAGTGTCTTTTAAATTGTTTTAGTAATATTTAACTGTACAGGAATTTTCATTGAGAACATTTTTATCCAACCTATATATGTATATATAAACATATCTAAAATAAGGTTTATTAATTGTTAATACTTGTTATTTCTCAGTGATAAGATCTGGAACAATTTGTTGCTTTTTATGTTTGTGTAGTGCCTTTATTTTCATAATGAGGAGGTATAATTTCTTAAAAAACAATAAAGTGATTAAGTATCCTTTAATAGGGCCAGTTTATTCCATTTCCAACCCAGCTTCATTGAAAAGATTAAACTTATTTGTTGGGAAATTCTTATACCTACTTTCTCTTCACTTCAAAACGTTGACATGTGTATTTTGGAAATGTGATCGGAGAATTTCTGTACATTCCATAATCAAGAGCTGGGAGGTTCCTTTCCTCGGCTTCCTAGACCTGCCTTCAAAGGATTAAAGAGTACTTGAACAGCAGGGGACGCCCTCCTCCATGTTTATGGGAATGTAATGCAACATCTTAGCTCCCTGCTTGTACCTGCCCAACTCTGCCACTTAAAAGCAGTCGCTGAACACCACTCAGACTCAGTTTCCCCACTTGCTGTTTCTCTGCCGAGCTCTTTCCTCTTCCCAGCTATTTCACATTAAGGAATCTTTTTCAATGTTTAAACCACGTTAACTGTCACCTCCTGAGAGAGGCCCTCGCTGACCCTATCAAAAACTGACACACTAGGCTGTGCCCTCCGAGCTCCCTCGGATCTTGTTTCAACACGTCTGGACGAAGAAGACTCAGGGACGCCCCTTCTAGCCTCTGACCACCTCCAACTCCCTTTCTAGTGGCAATCTCCAGAACCACTTCTCAACCAACCATGCTCAACTTCTGAGAACCACTAATACCATTTTGTTGAACTTAACTCCTTATTGCCCAGCAACCGTGAGCTCCCAAGTTCGTCAGAATTATTCCACCGACGTGGAGGCCGCCATCAACCTCCTGGTCAACCTGCATCTGCGGGCCTCCTATACCTACCTCTGTCTGGGCTTCTCTTTCGACGGTAGCGAAGTGGCTCTGGAAGGTGTGGTCCATTGCTTCGGAGAGTTGACTAAGGAGAAGCCCGAGAGCGCCAAGCCTCTCTTGAAGATGCAAAACCAGCATGGCAGCCGCACCCTCTTCCAGGACCTGCAAAAGGCTTCCCAAGATGAGCACAGTAAAACTTGTGGTTCCATGGAAGCCTCCATGATCATGGAGAAGAACCTCATCCTCGATGAGGAGGTGAAACTTATCAAGAAGATAGGCTACCACCTGACAAACCTCCGCAAGCTGGCCGGGCCCCGGGCTCGGCTGGGCGAGTATCCCTTACAAAAGCTCACCCTCCAGCACGACTAGGAACCTTTGGAGCCCAGAGGCCTTTGCGGGAACCCTCTGCATCCCCGCCCCTTCCGCCCCCCCCCCTCCCCACGCACTGCCTCCGCCAGTGTTGGGCTTCGGCCTGAGCTTCTCCCTGCAACCACCAGGCAGCCTGCTAACCAACTGAACCCCTCTCCCATGCTGTTGACAAAACTGAAACAGTAAAGCTTTTTGCAGGCAGAAAAAAAACTCTCCTACTTTATTTTCTATCACAGCACTGTGTGTCTGGTCTTACTTGCACTTACCACAGTCTGTAATTGTTTTATTTGTTTAATTGCTTTTTGCCTGTCTCTCTTACTAGAGCCTCATTTCCACCAGAGTCGGGACCTACCTGTCTTTTCGTTTCATCTTTAGCATCTAGCACAATGTTTGGCACTTAGTAAGTACCCAGTAAGTATTCGTTGGATTAAGGAATGAATGGATTTGAAAAATTTTGTGTACTGGCTGCTGCCTCAAGGCTATTATAAAAAGAAAAAAAATAGGAAAGCCCTTGTTCCAGCCTAAATTGTGTCCCCACAAAATTCATATGTTGAAGTTTCAACACCCAATACTTCAGAAAGTGACTATATTTGGAGACAGAGCCCTTAAAGAAGCAATTAAGTGAATATGAGGCCATTAAGATGGGCTCTAATCCATCTGAATGATGTCCTTATAAGAAGAGGAAATTTAGACAGAGACACCAGGGATGCACACACACAGGTGAGACCATGTGAGGTCTTCTTACAGAATGTGGCTCTGCAGGCCAAGGAGAGCAGCTTCAGAAGAAACCCAAACTGCCAACATCTTGTTCCTGGACTTCCAGCCTGCAGAACTATGATAAGATAAAGTTCTGATATTCTGTCCACTCAGCCTGTGGTATTTTGTCATGAAAGCCCTGGCAAACGAATACAGCCCTTTGTGGATTAGATAGTACTAAGTGTAAGTAACAACTTAATATTGGAAAGAGAAATGGTTGGACACTCATGGGAGGTCACAATGGCAAGTGTGTTCAAACTACTCAGTTGAAGCGACAGGACTTGAGGAGCAATTTCGGAAGACAGAAAGGCAGGGATGACTTCACAATTGTGGGGTTCACTGCAAAATGAAAATGTGGGGCCCCTTGTTCAAAATGTAGGAAAATGCCACTAAAAGTACTAAAATATAAAGCTTTCTCATTCTTCTTTCAAGTTGAGAGTTCTCTCTCACACCTTAAGGTATTTGCTATTAGATGTCAATCCAAGAAAAATTTAAAATTAGCATGAATTTTACCATTCGTCGTTATATTGTGCTATGTTAGTGTTCAAGGCGAATGTAAGAATAGTTAGCTTGACAGCAGAATTGCTGAATTTGCACAATTTTTATTTTATAGTTCACACATGTATATGTATATTCCTCTTCCCAGAACAGTGGTAATGCTGGAAAAAAAAAACTAAACTTTTTATTTTACTTTTCGATATATGTTCATTCTAGTAACACTGTCTACCTGCACATTCCTGGTGAGTAAAGAAGGACTGAGAGGAAAAGGAAGGAGGGCAAACGGGTTGCCCTCTCTTTTCCATTTTCCTATGTCATAATTTTCAGCCTAAGTGTTGGCTAACACCTGGAAGTAGCGTGAATAAGAAAAAATATGATGGGGATCCTTGGTCATTTGTGTTTCTTAGAATGCCATTGACTTCTTTCTGTGTTCAGAGCAAATTCTGATTTGAACAGAAGTGTGGCCTCTCAGTGGTAGGCGTGACACACTTGCCTTTTACTCACTTTGAGTCTCACTAAACTTCTGTGCATCATGGGTGCAGCTGGATTCTGTGCTTATGGGGCATTCTTGAATGCTACATGCAAATGGGCCACAAGGATATGTAAGTATATTACAAGTATCTCCTCTGTTCACATGCATGCTCCATTGTCCCACCAACAAAATATAAGTTCAAAGAGAAAATCATTGAGTTTCAAGAAAGCCACAGGAGAGCAGAGACCCTGAGTATGGGCCTTCGTGCAATCACACAGATCTCGAGCCCTTAAAGCCAGCCCTAAAAAAAAAAGAGAAGCCATCAATCAAGAGCAAAGAAATCAAGTGCCCCCAGCCCCGACTGCAAGCAAATTCCCAAAAGAAAAAGCATGCTTCAGAGGTTCCTAAACCCTTCACAAAAAGAAGTGCAAAGTTCATTGTCTAGCCCTTAAGAGAGGAGACAGGAATTAACAACCCCTTGCTACTAATTGTCGCTATTGGCGTGTAGTATCCCAGGACCAGTGGGCTTTGCAAGTGAGACTGAGAACCTATAAAACACAAAACCATTTCTCTAGGGAAACTGTATTCCTTAATTTTTACAGACCAACTTGCAAATCTTTGGGAACTCGCCCTATTTCTAATGTAAAAACTACTTGCGCTTGTGAGTCAGGGGAGAATATCCAGCTCTTTAACAAGGCAGAGGCCAGTTCAATGCCTTGCCAAAACCATGAAGAGGTGGATGGAGGCAGCCAGGTGCAATGGAATCCCTGGGCTGGAAGCCTGGAGACCCCGCTCGGGTGATCAACTCTGATAGTATGTGTGTGACAATCAACTCACTCAGAGCCTTATTTCTCTCTTCTGCAAAACAAGGGAGTTGGACTCGGTGATTCCCAAAGGGCTTGTACTGAGCTAAAAATAACCAGAACCAGCAAAACTTTGTGTGACAGAGAAGGCAGAAAGAAAAGAGTGACAGAGTCACATGGAATAACTTGACAGTGCAAATGAATGCTTTTAGAAACACAATGGGTTGGTCCTAATCGGCTCTTCACAGGTCTTGAAAGTCCCCTGGCTTCTTATGGTCTGCCTTCTTCCAGGCCCCGGGAATGTGGGGCTGGGCCCCAGACGCCTGCAACTTTTGCAGCCAGCTTGTTTCCTGTCTTCCCACCTGGGGCTGTGTCTTCCCACCGGGCAGTGCCTTTCCCCTCACTACTCTCTAATCCAATTCGTGAGGCTGGGCCAGAGGAAGATCCTGAAGGACTTGTGACTGCTCTAACATTTTCATCACTCCTAACTCATTCTTGGCCTCTGACCCCCTTAAGTTTCTAGGAACATGGCTGGAAACGAAGCAGTCGAGTGGCAACCAGGTTTGGAATAAAGTAAGGTGGGGCGATTTCGTGGGAATCTAGCTTTGATGCTAACAAGCTGGGTGACTTTAAACAGGTACCTCCTTTCTGTGGTTATTGTTTTTCTTTTCCTTCCCATCATCTCTTCTCAGGTGACATGCTGCATTTTTTTTTTCACCTGTTTTTCACTTGTGAAACACTCTTCTTTTATTATAAAATCCTAATATTTAGGTGGAAGTGATCCGCACCCCAGCTCTGTGAACAGGCTCTCACTGTCCCCAACCACTTGGCACATCTCATCTCTCTGGCCACAGCGAAGGATCAGGGCTAGAACCAGACCTGATTAGAGCCAATGAGAAAACTTGAAACCAGTAAAAGGGCTTCTGGGGGAGAACAAAGCCGAAATCACCCCTAGGTCTGAGCCAATAAATCTCTTTGTTTATTTAAGCTAGTGTAAACTGAGGTTTTGGTCACTTGTAAGAATAATAAGCCTATCTGCTACACTTCACTTCTTTGGACCTCAATTTCTCCTACTATAAAATGGCTATTCTGTGGAAAGGAATTAGCATGAGCCAGCATAATGAGATTATCGTTTCAGGAATGACCGTAAATCCAAGGTGCAAAGACAATTCTTCAAAATGCCAAGGGCTGCTTTCTTCACCCAGTAAGCATCAGATCTCACAGGATTGTGTACATGTTACATGGCAGCCTTTAATATATATAGCTATAATTGTTCACATATAATTCTGTATATTTAGCCCAGGACTCTCTTTTGAGTGTCAGATACCATATTTGACTGAATGCTGGATACTTCCACCTAGATATTTTACAGTCATCTCAGCCTGGCAGGTTCCAAACTGAACTCAGGTCCTCCAAACTGACCCTCTCCTGTGTTCCCAATCAAAATTAATGGCTCCACCATTCACCCATTTGCCCAAGTCTGAACCTTTAAGTTGTTCGTTCCTCCCTCTCATCCTTCATAATCCATTCCATCTGCAAGCCTCATGAAGTCTGCCTTCAAAATAACTCTCGTATTTTCATCCTTCTCTCCAGCTCTCCTGCCACAGCTATATTACGGCCCACCAATATCTTGCCCATCACTGAAAATGATTTCTAATTGGTCTGAAGGTGGCTCTTCTAGGTTCTGGTTTCAGCCACTTCCCCTCATCCCTTTGGACCCAGAAGTCGGAACAGCTCTGCTGCTACCACCCCTGGGTGACCACATGATCCTTTTTCGTCACTCTTTGTAAATGAACAATCTCTACATTGTTCTAACAGAGGATCCCATCTGCTTCCCACTGGGACCCCAACGCTTTCACATCTTCCCACAGAGCACTTTACTCCCCACAAGGTTGGGCCCTATGATTCTCTCTTCTTTCTGCTCTTCCAACCCTAGACTTCTGATCATTCGGCCTGGAGGAGGAGACAGAGGAGGAAGCTGAGAGGCTCATGGTGGCAAGGCCAGTTTTGATTTTTAGGAAACCCTGGGAGATTGTGGGGAGAGGTCTTCCGAACCCAGCTGTTGCCAGCTCTCTTTAGAATGTAGGAGTTGGTCCTCTTTGGCCATTGTTTGGGGACCTACAGGTCAAAGCTGGAGCAGTAGGAAAAATATGACCATCCCCTTACAGATGGCTTTCTGGTGCAGGACTTAAAGAAGCCTCCAAACACACAGAGGCTTTGTCATCATAGATCTTTCTAATACTAGTTGGTTGATATTTTCTATTTATTAGGTCTCTTACTGAAGTTTTGTCTTGAATGTTTATGTGTAGGCATGCTTATGGTTGTTTTTTCTTTGAGGTGAGACAGGTGAGGGAAACAGAACAAACATACCCCATCTGACTTGGTTAGTAGTGATTTTTTTTCTGCATCTGAGAACGTAATATTTGTGTGTAGCAGCACTTCACAGTTTAACAAGGGCTTTCATTCCCCATCGGCTGGCAATATGGCTGAGTAATCATAAATGCTTTGTAAATTATTTAATGAATCTGTAGAGACATTTTCCCCTCTTCAGAATAACCCTGTGGAGGGGGATTACCATTCTCACTCTACAGAAAAAGAAACCAAGACCCAGGGTGGTGGAGTAAATTTCCTGAGACCACACAGCTGGCAATGATAACAGCTCAAACCTAAATTTTGTGCGGCGCCTGACTCCCTGTCAGAAGGGCACAGGGCTCCCGGCTGGGGTCAGAGGTCGGGTCATGGGTCACTTGCCTTCCCCAGCAGGCACTACCACGGGGTTGGGGGGGCAGCCTGGGAGCTGCCAGAGGGAGTGGATGGGTAGGCAAAAGTTCAGGCTGCTAACCAGCTGGGAATTGAGCAAAAGCAAAAAGAATCAGACCTCTCTGTGCCAGGACTCCAGGGAAATGTTTGTTGACTTTTTGCTTCGTATCGACTACTTCCAACTAGGCTTTGAAGCTAACATTTTGATACAAGGGCTCCCTGGGGCGGCTGGGGAGCTCACGGCCTTGTTGCTCTGTTCCTCCAGGCAACCGAAACCCGTGGCAGCCCCAGAATGAGGCCCGCATTACGCAGGAAGTGGAGGGAACTACGGAGAAAACAGAGAGCGCTCCGGGAAAAGTGGAGACAGAACAACAAGAATTAAAGGGCAAAACAAGGGCCGCGCGGGGGGCGGGGCATCGGCCAGCAGATCTGGGCTTTTGTCATGCCAAGGATGCCTCTCCCGGATCCTTCACCACCAAATCGTCCTTCACCACCAAATCGTCCTTGATAACACTGACGCGGGCGGGGTCAGAGGGGGACACACGAGCGGCCCTAGCTCTCAGCCACATCCCTTAAAGTGGACTTTGTGGTGGAGTGACCTGAAAACGGGGATGTGAGTATTCGCTCCCCTGCTCACCTGCACTCACAGAGCGAAGTCTGTGCTTCTTCAGGGCCCCTGAATTTGTCTCCATCTCCAGCAATGTTCTTGAATCTGCGCATTTATGCAGGTTTCTCTCTCCTTGGCTAACTCACGTTTGTGCTGAGGCTTGACCTTCAATGTCACTTTCTCTGGGGATATCTCCCTCACCTCATTTCTACCCCAGTACTAGGTCCAGTGTTCCCTCATATGTCCCCACAGTGCCCTGGACCTTTGATAATGGCCACCCTGCCAGCTCCACTGGGGGTATGTGTGTCGCATCCTAGGCTCTATTTCCCACACAATGAGGAGGTCCTGGTACTCAGGAAGTGTCCATTAAGTGTCTGTTGAACAAACAAGAGGGATAAACAGACAGCATCTCAATAAGAACCTTCCAGCTCACCAAGCAAGACGGGAAAGGCAAATAACCAAGTGGGCAGATTAGAGCAAATAATTTTTCCTTAAGGACAAAAGTCCAGAGAACTAAATGGCCAGTAATTTAGGGGTTGTCAAGGAGTGCATTATGCCCTTGATAATTGTGCAGTTATAATCACGTCTTAATGGAAAGAGAAGCCTTCTTGGGAGTATTGGGGTTGGGGTGGGGGGGATTTGGAGATGTCTTTCTTTAGAAATAAAGTGGAGAATCAGAATCCACCAAATGTCTGGATATGTCCAAAAAGAGATCACATTCAAATGAGAGGACAAGGCAGCAGATGCAAGCTGACAGTGTAGCCTTGACCAGAAGAAGAAGCTGCTTCTCAGCTCCAGCCAACTGTCGAAAGGCAGGAATGCAGGACACTGGTGCCCGATTTTCCCAGAGAAGCCAGAGTCTGAGTGTGTGTGTGTGTGTGTGTGTGTGTGTGTGTGTGTGTGTAAATCTCCCCAACTTGTTTCTATTTTTTATAGTTACCGATTAGGCCAGAAAAGCAACTTGTAGAAGGCCTAGAAATGCCAGTGTTCGACCTTTGCTCCCAAGAAACCTGGCCCCACGTGGGTCTGTTTACCTAAACCTAGTGACACCGAAGCTCCAAACAATGTAATTCACCCAAAAAAAGAGATCTACACATGAATGACTAAATGAGGACAGTGACGTGTCTAGATCAATTATTGGCCTAGAGCAGGCGGTCAATAAATAGCTGTCCCGTGACAGAAAGAATAAATTAATTATGAAGGTATGTCTGTAGTTCAAGATTTCTACCACTAGATGGGGACGTTCATTTTTCTCTGTAGAGCAAAGCATTGTTTTGTTGGTGATTTCTGAGTGGGAGGATTTACCCTAGCATCCAACGATTCTCTAGAAAAACAACATCTTGTATTAAGACAGTTTTATGAGCATATCTGCAAGTCATGCACACTTAGCTTGAACATCCCACAAATACCAGTAACTGTTTTCTCATTGTCTTTGCTGTGCCTCCACACCTCCCACGCCAGTCAGCTCTGGGCACAAATAAAGTTGTGAGAAGCAGATGGTTTCCCTTGGAGTCAGTAACATCACAGTTAGAAATAGAGGATGATGGCTACATGGTAGAGGAGGGAGAGGTTAGTTATTCAAGAAGCTCATAGACCTTTAATCCAGTTACAATACAATGGATTTGTCACTACAATGCTGAAGTGTGGATGATGCTTTGTGGACCCAGAGGAGAGAGTGACTATCCATCCAGTGTTGGTTGAGGAGGGTGCAGGAAGTCCTAAGAGGAACAGCTCATGGGCTGGATGGACCTTGAAGGAATTTACCAGGGTACCAAGCCAGGAAGAAGATGCACTCATTCATCAGCTAGCCACTGAGCATCTATCTACATGTGCTCGGCACTCTGCTGGCCACTGGGGATGCAGCAGTCAATAGGACACAGGGCTCTGTCCTTGAGGGGCTCCCAGTGCAGTGAGAGAGACATTTAAGAATCAGGAGAGGAAGTGGATTTTTTAAAATTAGTTTGTGGGAAGAATTAGGAAGGAAAGTGGTCAGATGCTGTGATAGGAAATAGGAAATAAGAGCCATATTATTATATTATCAAGGTGGTCCAGAGAAGGCTTTCTGAGGAGGTGGCATTGCAGCTGCAAAGGAAGGATGAGAAGCACCTATCATACAATCAAGATGGGAGGGAAAAGGGGTGAGGCAGGAGTAAGGGCCAAAGGGATGCTCCTAGCAGAGGGAATAACAATGCTCTCCAGGAGAAACACCTAAAAGGTGGGGAAATCTCCCAGTACAGCAGAAGAGTAAAAGGTTCCTGTTATATTAGGATGTACAGTGGGAAAAGGGAAAAGAAATCCATGGCAGCCAAGGCCACAGAGATGGGCAGCGTTCCATTTGCGAAGGATCCCAGATCTTATCTTAAAGTCTTTCCCAAACAAGTGTCATACCTGTGACAATCTCGCCTTTTCTGCCATATCCTCATTCGATCAGAACTATTATTTTCTTATTTTTCTTTCAATAAATTTAATCTTTACTCAAAATATTTTAAAAGAAAACAATATTATTTCTGTTACTATTTAAAAAAAAAACCAGCATCATTTGCCATTGAGAGCAGGCAATCAAAAAAATAGATACAAGACCGATAACATTTTTTAATTTCTCAACTGGGTCACTTGCTCTACTTTAGGATGTGAGGATGGAAGACATTAATTTTAAAGAAGTGAGGAGATGAGATTGCATTTCAGAAATCAGTGATGAAAACACCATTCCATTTATATATTCTACCAAAAAAAAAAGTGGGGGCACAATAATCCTGGCAGCCATAAAAAAGGGATATTCCTGGATGAAGACTTCTCCCCTCCAGGGGCTTTCCAGTGAACAGTTCCATGAAGCCAACTTTAAAAGCCCTGATGAATAGCAGGCTACTGTGTGAGAATTCAGGGAACGTCTCGGTGAGGACAACCTGCTCACCACAATTCCCATGTTTAGTGTCATTTCCTCCAGCTTGAGGAGAATTGCTTGGCTACTTGGCAGATGGTAAATAAAGAGATCTGGACAGAGCTCCTGAAAACAAGGAACTAGCTCTTAATTCTTGACTGGAGAAAACCACGGTACAAAATTTAATAGACTCATTTGTTCTTCTCACAAACTCATATCTGGCAACTTAGAGAAAGAAGTCCACTAAAGCACCCATCTCCTGGAGCTGTTTAGCCTTTTATTTTTGCCATTGAACAAATATTTAGAAAGCACTTACAAAATGTCAGATACTGTGTAGAAATCAAAAGTGCTTAGTGGGGTTACAGATTCAAATGCCTAACAGGTGCCAGGAGAGAAGTATTAATGACAGAAACAGCCCCGCATAAGATAATAGGGAGCGATGAGGATTGTAGCAAACTGGAGACTACAACCCCCATTTGAAAGGGGAAGTTGTGGGGCCTGTGTCGACAGGACTTCAGGTATTTCAACTGAAAAAGCATTGCACGATGGTCATTATAGTTAGGGGGGAAAGTGGGGGGAATAGAAGGAATACCTCCAGAATTTTAAAAGCTGGCAAGTCATTTAAAAATGTTTCAAACACTCTGAGGGCCAAGTAAAACACATCTACAGATGGGATGCAATCCAAGCACCAGTGGTGACCTCTGGGTGTGGCGGAGTCTCAGCCTTCTGGGGGCTTGTGTGTGAAGAGATAAGACATGCTTATAAATAACTCCAATAGAGAACATGGTGATAGGTGCTGTGCGAGCGAGACACAGAGCTAGAGGAATTCACAGGAGGAGGGAATGATGGAGTAGCAAAGCTTGAGGCAGAGTGGTCCTGGAGGGGCCTGGAGTGAGGGGGAGGATGGTTTAACAAACTTCTTTCTGGTTATGCGTCAAGGAGCCCACAGAACTCAATGAGGAGGAAAGAGAGGTGTCCAGTGAGCCCAGTGGTGAGGGAAGAAACTAGTCGGGTCATCAGCATATGCCAGGGAGCATTTTTGAGATGCACATGTCTATCCCTTACCCCAGACATCCTAAAGAGGAATTTCTTGGCTTGAGAATTATGCACCCAAAGTTAAAAAAGGTCTCTTCCGTTAATTCTTATTAAGACCCTTCATTAAGAACCTCTGCTCTAAGCAGGCACTCCCCGCCGCGCCCCCCTCAAAAAAAAAAACAGTGACTAAAATAACAAATATGACTCTTTTGCCCTTCCTATTCCCTCAAATTCAAACAAGCGAAGATTTGCAAGTTGTCGGGGTTTCACCCTGAGTGTGTAGTCTGTGCCCTCATGCGGGACCCCAGCTTCGGGCCTTGGGGAAGCGTCACCTAAGCCAGAGGGAAAGTCCCCTTCTCATTCTTGGTCCACCTGGAGCAGACGCCACTCGGCAGACGCCACTCAGCAGCCCCCACAAAGGTATTATGCTCCAGAGTGGCCTGCAGGCTGCCTAGGGACCACTGTGTTTCCAAACCATCTTTCTCTAAACATTATCTAATAACAAATTCCATTACACTTACATTGACACAGGTTATCAGAACATGCAGCCCAAACTTGGTGCTGAATCTGCTTGGAACTGAGAACAAGATGTGTATTCAACACGGTGGTATAAATCCAGGAAGGTCACCTACGTTTTTACAACTTATGCCTCAAAGTCCTATCAGAATGTTTTCATTCAAGCCTCAGTTTTCAGCTTCTTTCAGGCATATTTGGGCTCAGTTTTCACATCAAAGGAATCCAGCAAATAGACCTTGTTGTTCCATTGTTATTGTTGCCCCATGCAAGATTTTTCTGGGCTCCAAATCCCCTGCCCCTCTCACCATCGACCATCCCTCCCGACGGGTTGCTTATCTAAACACCAACCTATCCTAACAGCTCTTGCTTCAAACTGTGCACTGTTCCAGAGGAGACACTCCAAAGAATGTAGTGTTCTTTGGTTGTTTGAATCACATACATCACAGGCAGTAGTTGTCGGCTTTCTTGGGGTATGCCTCCCCTTTTGAGCCACGACCATTCTCTTCCATTCCAGATTCCAGGAAAAATGAAAGTTGTACGTGCCTTCTAAGCTGTGAAGTGAAAGAGACTTTGGATAATGGGAAAGCCTTCACACCGCTAAAATGAACTATTCTATAAAGCCTAGCAGCTGCCATTAAAATAGAAATATTTGCGAATTACATGTGCTGCCCAAAATAAAATAAGGGGAATACCCTTGACTCCTGCAAGAGGAACTGACCCCAGGAAATGTGAAGTTGCAGTCAGGAGGGTGGAGACTGCCCATTCAGCTCGACTGTGCCCTTGTGTACTTGACAAGGGGCTAGCAAGCCCTATCAACAAGATTACTTCATATTTATGTATTTTATACAGTTTAGAAATGTGTTTACACCCACAGCCTCATTTCATTTCTCAGCAATCTTGAATGGTGGGCAGAGCAGAATTATTTTAATCATTTTACAAAAAAACTGGGGCACAGAGAAAGGATGTGCAGTGGATAAGTTATGTGGCTGACAAATGTCCCTTTACCGTCTTCCCAGTTCTCCCCCGTTCTCAGTCCCTGTGCTTCAAGAGGATCTGACAAGACCATTCATCACACTCAGGATGGGGCATGTGAATTAGAGCATAAGACTCTCTCTTTAGGTCCCACAAACTACTTGAAAAATGGGCCTTCAAGTAGAGGGGGAAGAAGACTTTTACTGTTCAGTGGAGATATTCGTTTGCTTTTCTTCCTACCATCCCGTGGTATCTATCTAGAAGCGAAGTACAGGTAGAGGAGAGGAGAGAGACTTGGTCTAGGTGAAATGACTGAATTTCCTATCTAGAAGCAATTAACCTTTTTTTTTTTTTTTTGCTTAAAAGTAACTTGTGCTGGGTTTTGTTTTGATACTTGGAACTGTAGTAGAATTCAAAACGCTTATGGAGTTTGCTTTCCCAGAACGCCATCACTTCACTCTGCGTGTGGGCAGCATAGTGCTCTCGCCCCACGTTGGCACCACGGTTCTGCATTCATGTGCGTTGTCAACTGGCAACTTCCCTCCAAATGTCAGGGAGGGAAGTATGAGGGAGGAAGTGTAGCCAAACCTTTAGGCAGCCTAAAACTTTGTGGCTACTGACCAGCCAGTGGATTGCATGCCCTTGGCTCAAGTGCACCCGCCCTTCCTGACCCAACCCACGTGGCCAGAGGGTGGGGATGGGGAAAGACTGATATGTGATAAGGCACAGGACATGGTCAATTAAGCTGCAGAAGCTTTGAAAGGGCAGTTCCCTTAGAAAAAGAGTATAGGCACAGGAAATAAATCTGTAGCACTAAAGCTTCTCAATGGTGTCTTAGACAGCCATAAATTCTTAGGCATCTTATAATAATGCTATAATTTTGCATTTAAATTTCAGGATCACTCAAGCATCTTTAATAATTGAAGTCATCTGCATTATTGCCTTATGGGATTTCAGTGTCTATATTTGTTGAGTTTATAAGTAAATCGGCCCTAAGTAATACCACTTAGTTGTGAAGGCTAATAAAAGAAAAAAAGTCATAGTCTTAATGAGTCAGTGCTGTGTTCACATCAAGTGAAAGCCAAATGACATCACAGAACTTCATGAAACAGAAGTTTTGCAACAGTGCAAGTAGAAAATCTATGATGGGCAAGCTGAGTCTCAAGGGAGTGTATACCAGTCAAAGGCTAGAGAGCCTTGTCAGGGAATGTGTGAAGAGAGAACTCTCTCGTAAGCCAAACAGACTTATCCATCATAATTAACTTTGTCCATTTAAATCATAGTTGTTCTATAATTTTATTTGCATTTGATTTATAACTTTTTGTTGTTCTAGTTGTATATGAGCTACAAAATGAGCCTTTCATTTCAACTTTTCCATTTGTGTATGTATAGATAACATAATAATAATAATAATAATAATAATAATAATAATAATAATAAAACACGTCAACACTGAGAACCATGAGAAATTTTTGTTTTCCTTTAAAGGGGTGGGTCAGTTTCTCAAGCTTGAAAACGATCACGATATCGTGTCTCTCAGAACTACCTGTCTGTTCCTGGCTCCTTGTAGTTTTGACCACATAATACTCTTCTAATGATTCTCCCTGTCTCTGGTCTCTCCACCTTCTACCCCATCCACCACAGAGCTAATCTTCCTTACATAATTTATTCATGTCAGTTTTAGACTCAGAAACTTCTGATAACTCCCACTTATCAAATGTAAGTCTAAACATCTCTCCCTAACATTCAAGTCCTGAGCCTGGCCCATGTACCTGCTTTGCTTTCCTCACCTACAGACATTTTATAGATAACTGATGAATAAGGATCTCCCAATCAATTCCTCTTTCTATTATATCTGGCTAATAAAGTGAGTTCCTCAATTAGGCATCATTTTTTTCAGCTCAGAAAAAATAAATACCTTGAGTAGTCACAATCAGTATTCAACAGAATTGCTAAATATATTCAGTTCACCTCCCACTTTTGATGGAAAACTATATCCTCAGTGGAAGCTCACCAATTAAGAAGCCTTTGTGTACTAAAGAAGTTCTTCATGTATTAATATTTAAATGGCATTTCAAAAAAACTTGTAATACTTTAGTCCTCAAAAGAATCTCCCACCTTTCATTCTCAAATTCTCAGGCCATAAAGCCTTTGAACTTGGTTGGAGTCTTTCCCTACACCTGGAATCTCTTTGGATTCAAAACTGATCATGTGATCAAAGTATTTATTATTAGTTTTTCAACATCCATGTCTCACAGTAAAAGCCAAGTAACCCAGCAAATCCTGGGCAACCTTCTTAGGCAACATTGTACACAGCCACGTGTCCATGTACAGAAAAGGAACTTATTTTCTTGACAAGTAGATTTGTGTAATTTTAACATAAAGAATTATTTAATCAATCTATTTTTGGCCCATGTCTTTCTGCACATTTCAAGGAGTTACCAAAAAGAAAAAAATTACAAACTCAAAATGTTGTAAACCTTTTGGTGGAATGTCAATAAATACAGACTTAGTTTTCACAATAAGTCACAAGGAGACTCCAGAAATTGGAGGAGCTATTATGCAGAGAGCATGCATTTATTCACTGACTCACACCTACTCATTCAGATACATCATAACCCAAAATAAATATGGTCTTTGACTTTACAGAGTTTACATTCTGGTGAGGTTTGGGCCTACCACTTTACTATTTATTTTCTATTTGTCCCGTTAGTTTTTGTTTTTCTGATTTTCCTTTCCTGCTTTTCTTAGGGATAATTTAATCATTTTTTAGAATTCCATTCTAATTTATCTATGGACTTTTTAAACTATATTTCTTTGTGCTGTTATTATTCAAGTGGTAGCTCTAGGGGATTGCAAAATACATTTTAATAATATAGTCTCCTTAGTGTTAAAATTGTACTACTTTATGGTAAATGAAAGAAATTTGCAACTATGTAAGTCCATTTACCCCCAACACTAGTCTTTTATGCTATAGTTGTGGAGTTTATAATATTTATACATTATATATTTATATAACATATAAATTTATATATAATGTATAACAGAACTTCTATAGTTTTTATATATAATTATATAAATCATATATATAAATTTATATATAATATTATATATAATATATATTATAAACCCCATAATTCAAAGTTATAATATTTGCTTTAAATAGTCATTTGTATTTTAAGAATGTTAAGAGAAAAAATGGTTTAAAAAATATTTACCTACACGTTTTATCATTTCAGGAATTCTTCTTTTCTTAATGAAAAGCCTAGTTTCAATCTGGTGTGATTTCTCTTCAGCCTGGAGAACTTGTTTTGGTTTTCCTTGTGGTGTAGGAAATGTTGGTGGCTTCTATTGAGGATGTTTATGAATAAAGCTACTATGAATAAAAAGAAATTCATTCTCTAATTTTCTTTTATCTTAAAATATCTTTGTTTTACCTTAATTCTTGAAGGATAAGTGTTTTCACTGATGTAGAATTCCAAGTCGACAAGTTCAGTTTGTCTCCTCTCTCTCTCTCTCTCTCTCTCTCTCTCTCTCTCTCTCTCTCTCTCTCTCTCTCACACACACACACACACACACACACACACATTCAAGATGGAGTCTACTGTCTCCTGGAATCCATCATTACTAATGAGAAGTCAGAGAAGATTTTCAGTGTTGTTCCCTGATGGAAAGTGCCATTTTTCTCAGCCTGATTTCAAGATTTTATTTTTTGTCTTCAGCAATTTGAGTATGATGTACTCAAGATATGGTTTTATTTGTATTCTAATATCTTGGGATTACCGCTCTCCTTAAATCTGTAAATTTATTAGTATATTTCTTTCTTCGAAGCTTTTTTTTCTTTCCAAATTCCATAGCATGGCATATGATTCTCATGGCATGTGACCTTTCATTTTTTCAGCAAATGTTTTTGTGCACCTCCTGTTTGTTGGAGAAAAGGGAAGAAATGGAAAGATCTTTTCCTCCCATTACCAACAGTGTAATGAGGAAAACAGAAACCACTCTCAGTTTTGTCTTCCTCTACTTCCTCTTCTGTCTTCATTCCCTCCCTAAATGTCTCCAGCACTCAGAATTTTTTGCCATTCTTAACCCCATTATTCTGTTTCTTGATACCTCTAGGCTGTTGTACATGCAGTTTACTCGTCTTTTCTTTCCTCCTCCCTTTGCTGGTAAGAAGACCTAAACCAGATACCACTTTTTCTAACTCCCCGCACTTTAGGACAATTATTTTTTTCTTACCTGTTCATAGAAATCTCTATTTAGAATCTACTTCTTGGGGAACAGGTATTGTTTACATCGGTCATTATAACTTTACATTGACTATCTGTTTCCTCTCTTCTCTTTTGCAGTAAACTATAAAATCTTTGGGGCAGGGAGCTGGTCTAAGTTATCTTTGGTTCTGTCATCTAGCACATTGCCCAGCCTCCAGTCAACAAGCAATTGTTTATTGACTCTTTTACATTCCTCTCATTTTACAAATGGAGAAATAAAAGTCCAGAGAGGGGAAATGACAAGTCTTACAAAACGCCTTGGACTTGTTTTGAGATCACTGTTTCTAAGGAGGGAGAGTGTCAACATTTCTTTGAGCAACATACTGGTAGGTTTTATGGAAGACTTGAGATGAGCTGACAAGTCTGAGTATGATTTGGAATTGTGTATATACAAGTGGAAGCTGGTGGAAGTTGGGTTAGAGGTGTAAAATTTGAACAGTAGCATAATGGCTTCCACAAGCTGAATCTATGAACACAGATCACTAGCTGGAAAGCAGAGGGGCTGTAATGGAAAGAGAACTAACCTGCAAGGAAAAAAAACCTGAGTTCTGTTTACAAGTGTACACCTCACTGTGTGGTCCTGGACATGTCCTGTCTTCTTTCTGGGCACCAACTTTTAATAATAAATGACACCAACAATAATAAAAACAACCACTTGTAATTATTAAATCAGGTACAATTCTAAAACCTTTGTTTTACAGATGGACGTACCTCCTTTCAAAGAGTTGAAATAATTTGGCCAAGGTTACATAGCTATTAAGTGGTGGAACTAGGATTTTTGTCCCAGAATATTGTAGTAGATAATCTCAAGTCCATCTTAACAAGAATAACTTCAAAAAAGTTTCTGCAGTAACAAATCTTGCTCATTCTCAGGCTATCGCAAGAGTCACTGCTGAGGCAATGACACTTACTCTGAGAAATAAATGACAATTATGAGCTAGCTACAAAAAAAAGTGGAAGAAGTAGATTTCAGGAAGACAGAGAGGCTAGAAAAAATTCACCTGAAAAGCAGATAGATTATCTCTGGTTTGCATACATATAATACATGAATCATTTGAGATTCTAGTTATACCCTAAATTAGCTGTAAGGGAAATCATTATTTTTAAAAATAGCTCCAGCATACAGAATTCTTATCTGTGTTGTCCTATATTTCATTGCTATTTTTCATTTTTAAATATTATTTAATCATCTTAGCAATTTAGGAGGACACAGAGACCATCAGAGATTTTCCTAAAGCACACAGACAATAAGTAATGACAGTGTTTGAGTTCCAAAAACCTTTCTCTGCTATCTCCCTACCTCTGGAACCTGGGATAGCCACAAATACACGTGCGTTTGTCTAGCTCGAAGTTAGAAGTTTCCTAGAGGATGATCAGGCCTACCATCCCTCTCCCTTTTTCACTGATTTCACCCTCTCATTTTTTGAGACACCCCTATCAGGTGGTGGCTCAGCCTCACAAAGTGTCCTCTTTTATCTCTGAGCAACTTTGAAGGTTATTAACATTCTTCTATTGAATAAAATCTGCCTCCTGACATTACCACCCATTGGTCCTTGGTCAGCCTTTTGCTGTTACTCTCTAAAACCCTTCAGAGGATTGATTGGAGTTCTCATCATACTTGATTCTTTTCATTTCCTCTGTGAACTTGCCTGGGTCTCAGTTGCCTCATCTATAAAATGGGTAGATGGACTGACTGGTTTTGTCAGACCTCCATTAAGCTTTCCTCCTATGACCTTATAATATTTTAAATGTCCACATAATTGTACCCCCCAAACAGAAAAGCTTGCTCACTGCCAAGAACTCTGAAAGGAAAGTGTTTCTTAACATTTTGCCCATTGTGTCTTTTCCTTCCTTCCATTTTGTTTGTGTGTGTGTGTGTTTGTGTGTGTGTGTGTGTGTGTGTGTGTGTGTGTGTGTGTGTGTTTTGGAGATGGAGAAGATAGTCCAGAGAAGGTGGGGAGGTGCCTGCCTCATTGTTGATGCTGCCGTATACTTGAGCTGGGAAGGCATTTGAAATGGTTAGGGATGCTGGAAGCCCAAACCAGCCCCACCTTTTCCCACCTTGGCTTCTAACTTTATTTCCAAATTACAGGGAGGTTTCCAGATAAAAAATCCTGATTGACTGGCATTCGCCCAGGGTCCCACACAGTCTCCTCTCTGGCACCTTCTCGTAGATCCCTCACACAACTAAGTGCGTCTGTGACCTCTACCCCACATCTCCTCTGATGAAGAATAAAGCCCTTCTGTAACATAGAAAAGACCAAAAGTTTAGAAATCTGATTAGAGGTATATACTGAATAGTATGTGAAACAATAATAACAATAAAAGTAATAACAAATCTGTATTTATTGAAGAACAAATATGCTCTAGACAACAGGCTAAGAACTGTATTGCTGTATGCTATTTGATTCTCACAATAATATTATACGGTAGGTACAATTTTCAACACATTCTATAGATGATAAAACTAAACTTTAAAAGGATATGTATGTTACCTGTGCAGTGTCATACAACTGACAAATGGTGAAGCCAGGACTCCAGTATCTGAACACTTCACACCTTACAAAGAGCCTTATTGTTTTAACGGTGTTTTAAAATTCTTGCCTCTATGTAACACTTCTTCCATGAAGCCTTTCAAGATGCCCCAAACTCATTTAGAAACCTCCACTGTGTTTCATTGTATCTGTGCAAACTTTTATGCTAATCCTTAACACACTATTTAAATTTTTTTATTTGTTGTTCTTTTACTCTAGATAGTAAAACTACATGAAGGCAAGAGCTGTGTGGCTTTGTGTTTGCATTCTTTGCTCCTAGCACATCTCTCTTCTCAGTTAGAATTTTTAAGGTACTCTGTTCTAGTTCATTGTCAGTAGCTCTTATTTTATGGCCAAAATAGAAAGTTGCTGGATGAAGGAATGACCAATCTCACCCAGCTCTCTCTAGGCATCTAGGAGATTCTTCCCAGAAAGAATGGCAGCTCTTTGCCTTAAAGAGAGGGAACAGTCCAACTGAGAGGTAGCCTCCCTGAAGTTAAGTAGTATTGCAGTGTTTCAGGATTTTTACAGAAAAATTTTTTGGAATACTGATAGCTTGATGTCCGTGGATTATGGACTCTGAGACATGTGTTCTTAGAATGCTTAGAGAAGGATTGGGGTCTCTGCAGCTGAGCTTGGGCTCGCTCAGTGCAGAAAAGGGAATGAAGACCACCTCTGAGCCCATCGGGGGGACTGGTGATGGCCTGCAGCACGGAGCAGCCACAGCAGGAGTAACAAGGGTGGGTGTGTGCCCTGTAGTCAGACCCAGCTTCCCCCATTTTTCATACCCTTTAATCTCCAAAGAGTCTTACACAGCCCTAAGGAAGGCCATCTCTCAACCATCATATTTGGGGACAGACACTTTTATCACACCAGAAACGTGGAGCAAACTCAGACATGTTCCAGTTACATATGTCTATCAGGGAACGTGCCTAAAAGGGTTCTAGGAGAACATGCAAGAAACTGCTGAAGGCAGTTGCCCCAAGACAGTGAGACTGAGGTTCTAGGGAGTGAGGGAGGTGCGTTTTTAATTGGAAATGTTCTTACGCTGCTTGAATATTATATCAAGTGCATGTATAATAATGTTAACAGTTAAACTAATTTATGTAATAAATGTAATAAAATGTATTTTTTAAATTCTTGGCTCAAATTCTAAATGACTGAGATTTAATCACTTCTATGCAGAGACCCAGCAGGAGCCTAAGCTACGGTTTTCTTTAGGATTCAGGAGGAAGAATTATGCATCAGGTCTGCCTGAAGTTGATTTACATGGGGCACTAAAAAGTCTCCTGAGAAATGGTTCAGACAAAGATGGAGAATGTGATTCAGTGGTAATAAAAGAAATAACTAATGTTTCATCCAGGCAAAGTGCTAACTATTTACATTTCATCCAAGCAGACCAAAGAAGACCATATCATTATTTTTCCTGTGAAAACTGAGGGCTGAGAGGTAAAATAACTACCAAGCGGAAAAGCTGAGATTTAAATCCAATGAACCTGAACCCATAGGCAAGTCCTATCTAAACAGGGGAGAGTGAACAGCATGGAGTCCTGGCCTCAGGTTCCTTTGTGTTAGTAGGGGAGGCAGGAAGTTAAGGGAGGATGCTTCTTACTCAAAGGTGCTACTCACTATGCTGTTGAAGGACTTAGGTGCCCTCTTCCTGCTGATCAGCTTAGGAGAAGGTAAAGGCCAGAGCAGATATAAAAATTATACTTGAGAAATCAAAAGAGCATACATGGATATTTATTTTTCTAATAGAATTCCATTTTCTTTCCGAGTCTTTCTCTCTTCCAAAAAACGTTGCAGAAATTTATGAAAGTTTGTTTTAAAACTTAGGACTTTTTTTCCTCCAAAGTGAAAGCTGAAGCAATGTATAATTCAAATACCATATCAGGACAGTTCTGCCCCACTCAGGGTTCTCCACACCCCTTCCTCCTGCAGTGGCAACTGGGGCCAGGGGACAGCAAACATGGCATCGGTGGGTTGAGGGATGAGGAATGTCAAAGCTGTGAACTGGAATCCAGAACCTCACTGGCCCCTGACTCTGAGCACCCTTCACTGGTGGCAGCTGGATGTGATTCCCCAATCCTGGCTCGAGGGCATGGCACCAGTATCCACTACGGATGTCCAATGACTGTGGACTCTGATCATGAGATGTCTGCAGCCCAAGACCTTCTCAGCCCAACTCTAATCTCTCTGTCTGTCAACCAGTCGAATCTTTCACACTTGCCTCTCGGGCTCCAGAACTCTCACCAAATAGAGGTGACCAGAGTCCCACACTCTCACCCTCACCCTCCTCGCATCCCTCCACCCCACCTCTGGCACCTCCCTTAGGCATTGCTTTTCTCTCCTCTCCTGCCATGCCCACAGAGGTGCCATGCGCCTTGCCAGATGAGAAGCTTACAACCTTCCCCAGCACTTCCTGGGACCGATCCACTGCTCTGGGGATCTCCCAAACCTTTGGAGTGTTTCCTCATGCCTCCCACCCTTACCCCAGGCTCATATGTACCATTCCTCTGTTCATATTGGCAGGAGTTGCTCTTGCTTAATATCCTCATCCTTTTTAATCCAAGGTCAATATATAATCTACGCTATGTTGTTCCTAGTTTAGCTCTTTATGTGTAAAGCTCAGATTCAAGAAATATTTTTTTCCCCTCTCAACAAGATTTTTGTTTTTTTCCTAAATCAACAGTGTTTTTCCTGACAGATTATGTATTGTTCAACCATGGGCTATAAAACTCTAGGAACTATTAGAGGTTTCTTGAAATAAAAATAGCTGGCTTATTTTTAAAAATATTTTCACAAAACATTCAGAATTATTCAAGTAGTTTTTCTCAGAGATCGGCATTATTCAAACCATCTTCCAGACATATATTTGATAAATTAAGGGAAAAGGCAGAGGGAAGCAAATTAATATTTATTGTCAATAGTACCTAGGCCCTATGCTAGGTGTTTTATATTCTTCACTTTCTTTAATCCTCATAATATACCCTTTGTGTAGGTATCATTTCCATTTCACAAAGGAGAAAAAAAGTCTCAGAAAAAGTTATGTATCTTTCCCAGGTAATTTGGCTAGGACTGATGAAGCCAAGATTCTCACCCCATGCAACCGATCCCAAAACACATTTGCTTTTTCATTTTCTATGGTAAACAAATTATCCACCATTGAATGTTAGCCTAATGATGTAGTTAAGTGTCATGTTCTGTATGTGTTATTTATAGTATATGATGCCCCTGCAATGATCAATGGACACAATATATTTATAGCTGTTTTTCTAAGTTTGGAAGTAAGCACAATATACTAATCTTAAATGTTAGTAATGGTTGATAGCTGCACCTTTGCTTTTCAAACCTACTGTTGGTCCTACTAGTTTGATGCAGAATCCTTGGTTACCAACAAAGAACCGATGATAACAGTATTGGGGAAATTAACACCCACTGTTTGGTGATCTGCTTTGCAACACGGTTTCCAGGAGAGCATTTCAGTGAAGAGAGGACATTGTCCATATATGTAAACATGGGTTTCCTGAGTGGCCCCAACTCAAAAGAAAGGCTGCGAGTTTCACTGAGATCAGATCTCGTCACTGAGCGTGAGGGAGCCTCTGAGTGGCAAGCAGAAAGGATCATAACTGGCATCCGGGCAATTGAGCCATGAGAAGCCCCAGGGGTGAGGGCTGTGTAAGTAAATATAACTTGCTCACAGTGAACATCCTCTCAGGCCCTGCATGGAAACCTGTGACGCAGATACCCCGAAAAAGGCAAGGGCATCAGCGAATCGTTCCCTGGATTCAGTCCCTGAAACTTCCCAAACCATAGATGCAATAGCCACTCCATAATTAATGCTGTACAACTCATCTAATTCCAAAAAAGAATTGGGTGGCCTATGATAACATAGGGAAAGAGCTGGATTTATACATAACATGTTCTTCGTGTATGAGCATAATCCCAAATTTAAATTGATTCATATTTCATAAAATGTACTTTATATATATTTATATATTTATAATTATTTATGTATATATTTATATTTAGTTGTTATTTATTATATAAATAGAGAGAGAGAAATACAAGGGTGTTTGTATTTCTAAACTCTAGCATAGTTTAGAAGAGAAAAGAACACTGACTAGAATTCAGATTTAAATTATAATCTTAGCTTTTCTAAGACCACACTACAAGACATTGAACATCTCTGGGATTCAGTTTCTTTAGCTTTAAATAAAAAATGTTAAGACTTCCTTGAGTATTGGCCAATACATATTAAACATAAAATAGGTTGCATGCTTTTATAATAAGATACATATTCATTTCACCTGGAAAATAAAGTTACATTGGCCTTTTATGTGTTTCCAGCACACCTTCATAACACTTATTGCAAATGAAATAAAACAGGACCTTTTTATTGGTTAACCATATTTTATTTGTTAATATCTGTTTCTTTGAAGGTAGTGTGAAGTCCAAGGAGACAGGAGCTGTGCCCGTGTCATTCCTCTTTGTCTGCATCTGGCTCAGTGCTGACTCACACTTCATTTTGTTTTTAATAAATTAATAGATAATAAAAGACAATAATAATCTGTGAGAAATTTTCAGAGATATGAGTGAGCCTTTATAAAACTAGAAATGAGTCAAACTGACCCCAAAAGAGATAGAGATGTAAACTGACTAATAAACCAAGGGAAAAATTAGAAAAAAAAATTTAAAAACTATTATTGTTACCACAAAAAGATGATTATTATTACAGGTAATTTTTCTTTCAAATTTTCACCAAAAAACTTCATGTTTTTAAATGACAAGAAAATTGCTATAAGTCATTCATTTTATTATGGAATTATTCTAAATTGAATGAGAGCAAATAGGATTTAGCCATGTGTTAAGATAATTATTCTCTGACTAAATACAGTTTATCCCACCATTGCAAAACTGAAAAAATTTAAAGAAAATTACTAACACAGTAAACCAAAGTAAAAAAAAACATTAAAAAGACCTTTGGTAAATCCTTTATTAACCTTTGACAGAGATTAGACTCACATTGGTAATAAAAGGAAAACCAAATTCAGTTTTCTGTCTTCCAGGAATTCAGTGTGCCATTTTATATTTGAAAAGCAAAAAGTGTTGTTATTTGACATGCAAAAAACATTTGAGAAAAAATAATGAATGCTCAAATCATACACTCATCGAGCAAATAACTTTGAAATGATGTCTGTGAGTCAGACACTCTTGGTGAGTGAATCAGGTAAAGATGAGTAAGACACTGATACTGAATTCAATAATCATAATCATCATCACAGTCATTATTATAAGAGCAAACTTTTTTTTTTTTTGAGCAATCCATATGTGCTAAAGCTGAAAACCTTACATAGCAATAGTGACTGGTAGCTCCTCAGTTGTACTGGAAAAGGCATGTGGGTGGTTGAGCTGGAGGGGCAGGGCCTTGGATCACAGGGAAGGGGATCCAGGGAACTGAGAGAGAAGCTTTTAGTCAGGAAAAGGAGCTTGGAAGTTGGGGATTCTGGAAGTAGAGCAGTTTCAGGTGAGGACAGGTACCAAATGGTACATGGCAATGCCACACATAATGACAACATGAAAATCATCCAAATGACCAAATTCAAGTAAGGTAAAGTTCACCATGGCACATTAAATCAAGGAAATAGTATGTAGCCATTAAAGAAAGAATGGCAAAGGGCATAAATATGCCATAAATAAAATAATGCTAAGTGTAAAAACTAAAACAATAGATTGCATAAACCCAAGGATTAGAGCTGAATAAAATCTTCAATTACACATTGATAGTAATAAGACAAAACCACAGACAAGAGTTAATAGCTTCAGAAAGAATTTTTTTTTATTCCCGCATAGTGTTATATAAGCATGTACCTTTTTTAAAAAGAAAAAATATCTTTGGACACTCCCAAATAATCTCCTCCACTGAATTGGAAGAGACCTGTCATGACTCTAGAGATTGCAAAGGAAACTCGTTTCTCTTTCTTCACTCTTGGGTCCACAATTCTGTGTTCCCTATGCAAGCCCGAGGAAGCATTCATAAATAAGACAGGTTTAATAAACACCTTCCTTTCATCAAATAAGTCCCAGTTCAAAAATGCCAGCAAATGTCCAAATCATCAAAGAACAATAAATAAACGTATTGCTTTATTTTAACCTGGAATATTCGTAGTGTTCAATGAGTTTTATAGCTAGAAGATTAGTCTAGAGATCTAGTCTAGTGGATTTTAGATTCTGTTCCACAGAGATGGTTTAGAGAGCACCTTTGGGAGAAAAGGGTAACAGGTGAACAAACAGTTCCTCTGTCTCTACCCCCACACTTCCCTCTGGTGCTCTGGTGCTCCAAACACACAAGCAATTCAGCCAGAGCACTGTTGCTAAGATCTGCTTTTTGTGTTGAGCTTTCCAGACTTGGCAGCATATGGGAATCAAATGGGAAGATTTTAAAGCATACAGAGTCCTGGGGTGAACGTTGCACTCCAGACCAACTGAATCAGAATTTCTAATATTGGAACCCAACAGTCGGTATCATTTTAAAGCTCTTTATTTAATTCTGATGCAATCCAAATACAGAAAACCTCTGTACAGAGTACTAGAAAGAGAGAGACATATGGCCACCGCTGGAATGCTTCCAGTTATGGAGGCTTCTTCTACACAGAAAGCATTTTTAGTTACTAGAGAAGAATCAGCTTTCCATGGAGCTGGGCACACTCTCTTGTTGTCCTCTCTTGCTATACAGAACCAATGAGCTCCCTACTCCCCGGAAAAGGTGAGGTGACAAAAGCTGGTTGACTGTCCTGTCACAGTAGGCTGTCACCCTTTCTTCTGCTAACCCGTTCTATCCACCACAATAAGATAGAAGATCAGTCGATCATAATCCCTCAGCTTCTGGTGAGAATTGGAGACTCAAGCCAATCCAGAGTATTTCTCCAAGACGTTTAAAAACTAAACCCATAATTGAGCATCATAGAGTTAGAAAAACTGGTGATCATGTCTTAGGCCTCGTTGTAGTGGATGCTGTGATGGGCCGCCAGATGTGCCACCAGACCAGGACTGATGCACTGTCCTTCACTTCCCCCATTCCCTGCTGTGGGCTCACAGCTGAGTCTTTTCTCTGGGCAAAGGGATAGGCGTCACCCATCGTCATGGCCCTCCCCGGGGGCAGCTGGCCCACAGCCAGTGACAAAGAGATGTAAAGACCTGGCTCTGGTGCCTCAATTTGGGACAACCCTGAAGGGCTCTCCCAGCTCCAATGTTCCTGAAAGGATGGGCCAAGGTCTGTGGTATGAGACGCTGCCACCCGACCTCTCCTCCACCCAGGCCTGCTTTCTTTACTTCTGCACTGATGTTGTTCAGAAGAACACTGCAAGTAAATCTCCATCTGAGGGTCTGTTTTCCCAGGGAACCCATCCTATGTCACTATGGAGGAATTCCATCCAGAAGGAGGAAATGGGACTCAGCAGGGATAACCGAGATGAGAGACACTCAGAGGGAACCTTACTGTCCCCTGCGGTTTCCCAGTTCTCCTCTTCTCCCTAAGCTCCCAACTGTGCATAACCACACGTGGTTCCAAACATCTTTCCATCCTGATAAACGTGATGCTCAGACCTGGGTATAGTTGTCCAAATGTGGGCCTGCTAGGCTAGAGAATGAGGAAATTTTGTACTCATCATATTTTTATTAATTTAGCTGGAGATTAGCTCAGTTTTTTAGCAGCCCCAAAATTCAGTTGATTTATTGGAGTTTGTGTTTAACAAAGATTCCTGCATCACTTTCTGTCAAGCCAGCTCCCCTTCTCTGTATCCAAACATCGTTTAGGCTTCTCCAAAGGCTGCCTCAACTTTATGACTGGCAATATTTCTTACCCTTTTTAGACACAAGCCCCAAACATAAGCCAAGAGCTGGAAGGAACTGGGAGAAAGGGAGGTGGAGAAGTTTTTTTAATTTATAGTATGAAAAATAGCAAGTATGTGGAACACACTTTTTTCTCAAACAGCACACATTGTTTACCCATCCTATGTTCAGTTTCCTTGGGAATTGTAGAGGACATCTCTTTTCATTGAGTTAGAGTTTCTTCAGTTTTTATTTGGAACTTTTAACCAGATCCACTGTGTGTTGTTTAAATAACAGAAAACCCAAAGACATTCACTTTACCAGCAATATGGCTAAGCATGACAATTAGATGCCTAGTAATTAAGTCTTACTGAAAAAATTGAAGTAGTGACAACTTTGGGGTAAGTTTATTTTTTTTAATTTCTAACTATAAAAAGTCTGGAGCTAGGTGGGACTTTAGAGATCACCTATTGCCTGAATGGACACGCCACTCCCCTCACACTCTTGTCCCAAGACCCCATTAGCAGACATTGCTAATCAAATCCAGAGCTCTGCACATAGAGCCCCAGTGCTGTCACCTTCCCAGGTCTTCTCCCCCAGGGCCCAAAGGATGCCCCATAATTCTCAGCATACTACATCAGACAGATACTATCGATTAATCAGTTCTGGCAAGCCAGATGAACTTAATTTTTTTTTTTTTTGCATGTCCCAATCATGCTGCTTTCTTAAAAGAATGAACTCATTGACGGAAATTTACATGATGGTTAGTAGTTGAGCTTAACCTTCTGATTCCCAATTCAATGCTCGCTCCCTCAACCCCTTTCTGAAAATGCCCTGATATTCTCAACTTATATATGGCCTGCAAACTGGTCAGGTATACAGAATCCTGAGTTCAAATTCAACACTGCTGAATGGCTACGTAGCTATTTGTCATGATGCTTATGGAGGAGAGGTGGTCGAGCTATGGCTCAGTATCCATAGGGCCTCACACACTTCAATAATAATAAAATGCTAAGACAAATAGAAACATGTCCTGTGCCCAGTGACTCATACCTCTACGCTAATCCCACAATGGCCCCACCTCACTGTTAAAAAAATTGAGAAAGAGGGAGAGAGAGAGAGAGAGAAGGACTATTCCATGTATGTCCATCTGTTTTGGTAACCACAACAACCAGCCATAAATGGGAAGTGACTTCTGACAAATGGTTTTGCGTGAAGTTGAGGCCATCCATCTGGCTCCCGAGCCATCACCTGGGGCCTTGAAAAGCAAACGGTCCTCGGGATATTCGGCTCCTTGAAAATGCTAAATGTCCCTAGCACCAAAACCATTTCCCTCACACCAGGAGGACAGCAGAGCTGTCGGCAGGGCGGAAAACAACCGGCTGGCACGAGGTGCCCCGGGAGCCCGTCAGAAATCACAGGATGATGTGTCAGAATCCAGGAAAAGACGGGTGTGATGATCATGCCGCTCTTTATCCCTGGCATGGAAAGACCACACATGAGTCTCCAGCCCCCTTCCCAAACTTTAGGGACAGCAGACACAATCCCAACATTCAACATGTATGAATGAGGCCCAGAGAGAGAAAGAGACCTGACCGAGAGCACACAGCAAGAATGGCTGATGTTTCCAAGAGCAGGGTCTCTGAGGAGTAAAAAGGAAGAAGCTGGCAACATGTAAATATCAGAAGCAATGATAAAATAGAACAATTCATTCAGTGAACTGCCTCGTGGTCCTTACAGAGCTGCTCACCATAGGAAGCAGAAGTCTCAGCCCCACCCCTACCCCACCAGCGTGTCTCCCTTCTTTCCAGCTCTGGCTCTCACTGAGGCAAAGCGATCCCTGCAAAGTGACTCACTTTGGAAACAGACTGTGTGACTCAGCCTCTGCTCTCTAACCACCAGACCAAGCTCTCAAGACTTCAGGGGATTTTACGTCTATCACGAGCTGCCAACGAGGGGTCCTCCTTGCATTAAAGATAAATAGGTGTTATCTGGACCTGTGACTGACTGAATTAAATAAAAGACAAAGTAATTTATAATGAATTCAGCATGTTTTAAGCTAAGATTAATGCTCAGATGCACTATCCCTTTTTAATCTTCCTGACAACCCCATGTGTAAAGATGACTATTCTATGTTTTCAGGAGCTAAGGGACAGAGATGATAAGCCACCAGAAAGGGAGTTTTGGAGAGGTTAGGTGACTTGCTCAGTGGGCAGAGCCCGGATTCAAAGCCAAGTCCTCCTGGCTCCCCCTGACGTCCACCCTCGTTTCCCAAACCCTATACCCTACTGTAGCGTTTTTCACGTGGCCAATGTGTAACTACTTTTGCTACTTTATCAGCACAACAGTGTTTTGGAAAGTTGACAGAGTATTTGTCACATTAAATAAGCAAGCAAACAAACAAACAAAGATAGATTTTGGAGGCAGAAAATTCGGGCGGCCTAGAAGAAATCATGTCCTGTATGTGAATCTCAGTCTTCTTCATCTAAAATATGGGGATCGTAAGAATATCTACCTGATGGGGTTGCTATAAAGATGAAATGGGGTAATAACCCAAATGAAAAGCATGTACTTTGTATAAACTTCTAAGTGTCATTAAGTAAGAATCAGTCACAGAGAATGACAGAAACAGTAAAAGGACAAGCAAAAAAACAAACCCAGGAAGCTGGATATGGTACAAAATCATCACTGGACTCATAGCAAGTAATAATAGTAATCCATGATATCTCCATAACTCCCAAAGCTTTGTAGCTCATATAGAGTTGTCTAGGACATAATTCTCAAACAAATAATTGGCAGTCATGATGTGAATCTTTTGTTTTTTTCTTTATTCAGTATAGCCATTTACAGTTTGCAGGCTATAATATACATGTTAGGGAAGTTGCAGTAGCCTACGTTACAAACTATATCTAATTCTAACAACACTCTTCTGAAGTAGGTGCTGTGTAGTTATGGAAACTGAGGCACCAGGATCCCTGGCCTTGGGCTCCACAGCCGGGAAGTGGGGGAGCTGAGTTTGACCATAGGCCTGCTCTGCCTCTCACCTTTCCCAGAAAGAAACAAGTTTACTGCACGCTGAGTAGATAGCGGAGCACAGAATCACCCACCAGGAATGAGGAGGGGACCGAAAAGTCCTTCCCTGAACTTTGAGCAGCTGCTCTGGCGAAGAGGACCTGAGTCCTCCTGGTGTCTCCGGGGTTCACCTCAAACGACTTTCTCTCCCCCTGTGACCAGCATCCCATGCTACTAAGTCAGGCCTCTTGCTTCTTTCTCATTTTTCTCCCTAACATATTTTCCCACAGTGGTTTTTCTGGACTTCCCCTTTCCCTAAGTTCCCAACTCACCTCACAGGACCCTGCCTCTCCTTTCTCTCCAACATCAAGTCCCAGTTTTCGTCTCGGCCTATGACTTATACCTGAGTTCACTGGAAAAGGTGGCCTAGCCTCACACCTGCATGCATTGTAGCCCTTCTGGGCCTTCCACAGCTGAGCACCATAAGGTTTAGGAAGTGAGCTCTCTGGTGTGACACCCTGAGTCTGAATCCAGGCTCTGCTCTTAGGGGCTGTCTGGTCCTGGCCTTCACATAAGCCTCAAAGGACTGGGCTCATAGAAGCACCATGAAGATTCAGTGAGGTAATGCTTGACAAGAGCACATTACCTGATACCTATTATCAATGTACTTTCATGCAACATATGCTTTAATCATCACTATTACCCTTCTCCTATCCCTCCTCCAATTTTGGGGGAAACATCACTTTTTTATTTTTCTTAAGCCAAATCTGTTTTTTCATCCCTCCCAAGCTCCATCTAGGAACCTCGTCTCAGACTTCTCTTCCTTTCCACAGCATTATCTGCTTCTTCTTCTATATCCACACCCACTCCTCCTCTTAGACCCCCATCTCCATTACAGACACGACCACCCAGGCAGCCTAGGCTGGAAACCTGACAGTCCATCATATTCCTTTGCCTCTACCCCATTCATTCATAATCACCAAAGCCTGTGATTCTTCCCAGACTGACTTTCTGGCTATTATTATACATTTATGCTTTGTCCCTGAGTTATAAACAACTGAAGTACATATCACATATGTCTATGTATCCTCTCACAATGTCTAATAGAGGGCCAAATACAGAAAAGGCCCTCAGAAAATATGCATTGATTGACTGATAAAGGCTCAATCGGTTTATGAGCTTGAGGAATTAGGCATTCTGAGTTAGGAATTATACTGGCTAACATTTTCTCTTATTACATACTAGGCAATGGAGTTAGTGCTGGAAAAATCAATAATGTAAAAGAATAGTATGCACCACTGTGCCAAACATCTTACTTGTCCTGTTCGTTTATTCTTCAGAATAGCTATAGGCATTAAACACTATCATTATACCCATTTTGCAAAGTAACTTACTCACTGTCATACCAGAAACAAATGTTAAAACTGGGCATATTTCCATTTACCAATAAATTCAACTCAGTATTTATTAAGGCCTCCCATCTCCTCTAATTTTTCCAAGTCATTCAGTACCTACAGAATCCTGAAAGCATCTGTAGATGCTTTGAGAAGTCAGGTGAGAGTATAGTCCAAGGTTTTCTCAGCCCCACTGCCTTTGTCCCACTGCCCACAAATCAAGTTATGCCTTAAATTCAATATAAACACCAACAAATAGCCCCTACTACACTTATATTTAGAAGCCATAGAGACCATATAGATTCTTCATAGAGTTCAAAGTTAATGGTTCAAAGGTTAAAATTTAATTTTGCCTCAAAAAATAAAAGCACAATAAAACTTCACTACTACCAAAATGAAATACTCTAAAGAATGCTATGTATTTTCAAAGTATTTAATCAATTGTGCTAATAAGAACTAGAAAGCATCTAGTCTGTAGGACCTTTGATTACGAAGGACCTATACTATGTCTAGGAGCTATGGAATGATAAATAAATCCTATCGCTTTCTTCTTGAATTTACAGTCTAATAGTTGGATTGTTGAGATGAGTGCGTTAACAGAAACAATCAAGTAGTCTCATTTATTAAAACAACTAGCTCTGTGGGAGGAAACGTAAATAGAGGTCCAGTTATTTCTCCAAATCATGCTAACAATCAGAATTTAAAATTTATAAACTTTTTTAGTTATTCACTTATTCAAAAAATATTTATTGAATTCCTACTATGTACCAGCCATTCCTCTAAGCTCTGGGGATAGAGTGGTGAAGAAGGCAAGCAAATTCCCTTTCCTCCTGAATCTTGCATGACCCAGGATTATATGATGTAAGGTAGGTAGTAGCAAAACTATGATGAGAAAGCTGCAAAGCATGGGGTCAGGAGGTGCCAGTGAAAGAAGTGGGAGCCTGAAGTCCCGAGGCCCAAAATGACCACACTGAGAAGGTGATGCATGACAGAGACCTGAGTGAAAGTAGTGAGTGGGCCATGTGAGGTTCTGGGCTCAGAACATCCCAGGTGGAGGGGAAAGGAAGTACAAAGGCTCCAAAACAGGAATGAGTTCGGCATGTTTGAGGAAACACAGTGACTAGAAAGATGGAAGAAATGAATGAAAATTAGTTCGGAGAAGCAGACAGGACATATCACTGGGCTCTAAGGAGTCTCCACTTTCTTCTGCATGTTTTGAGCCTTTGAAGGGTTCTGAATAGAGGAATGACATGTGTGAGCTATGGTTTTTAAAGACTGCTATGTACCTGATTATTCCACAGAACTGTCTGTGAGAGACCAGGTGATTTCTGAAAGAACTGGGGTTTTAACTGATGTTTTCCAGATGGAAACGGGGTTTTGGGCACTGGCTGAGAAAAAGGGAAGGGATTAAGAAGTACCAACTAACAGTTACAAAACAGTCAAAGGCGTGTAAAACACAGCATGGGGAATATAGTCAATAACATTGTAATGACTATATATGGTGCTATATGGGAACTAGACGTATTAGGGGGATTACTACGTAAGTCATATAAATGTCTAATCACTATGCTGGACACCTGACACTAATATAATATTGAATGTCAACTATAATTGAAGAATTAGTAAATAAATAAATGGGTTTTTGTGGCTTATCATGGTTCATATGGGATGATTTCATTAAAGAGTGAATGTGAATTACAGTGCAGAGAAGACAGCTTGGCTCACAAAAAGGAGGAAACCTTTCTCGGTGATAGTAAATACATATATGGTGACGCAGGCAGAAGTCATAAGTTGTGTAAGTTAGCATTTCTCAAAATATCTTACGTTAACACTTGTTTCAAGGTGAGGTATGCAAATGGCCAACCTTATCTGACAGCAGAGCTATTCATATAAAACACACTGGGAAAACCCAATGTAATTATTATAGCTTAAAACCAGCTAAAACCTATTAGGAGATGAAAACGCGAATGTGATGAGTAATAGACCTTGAAGCCATGGTTTGGGCATTTGGGGTTAATATGAGGCCAATGTAAACTTACATGGATGAAGTTCATTAATAAGTAATAATATGAGAAGGTCACTTTCGAACTGCAGGGTAGAGCCAAGGTCTCCAAACCTTCCAGAAGGTTTGCAAAATGATCCACTGGAGTGTGGGAAGAAAATATTATGATGGCTGTTGATATTTATATTGTTCAAAAAACCTTAAAGCAATTAATATTCTAATATTGAATATGTGGATTGAAAGTGGTACATGTGATAAGATTTATAAATCTATACATTGGGCTTGGGTGTTCAAATGTTGTGGATAGGGATGCATGATCGTCAAAAGCTTGGAGATCAGATGACCTGGAAAGGGATATGTCTGGAGCTTACCCCAAGCTGTGGTTGTGGAAGTGAAGAGGAAGGAATAAAATCAGAATCTGATGGAAGTGGAATTGGAGGAGAAGATGCTGGGGAGCTGGAGGGAGGTGGTCATCAGCAGCAGCTGGTGAGAGTGGAATGCAGAGGGTGAGGAGTGGAATGAATGATGACTCCAAGTCTAAGAGCTCAGGAGATCATTCAAGTTTGTGCTGGAGAAATTGAGAAGAAATAGAACAAGGGGGCAAAGCAACTGCTATGCTCCCATTAGTGCAGCACTAATTGTAGCACTTCACTGTCAGGACAGAATAAGTGTTCAATAAATGTTGGCAAGATGAATGAATGAGTGAGTGAATGAATTAATGAGTGAGTATATGCAGAGGGCTCAGCAAAAGAATATAAAATAGAAAAATTAGGGCAAAAATGAAAATAATCTTCTAGATCAGGATTCCACACAATGCCATTTCCTAAAAATTAAAAATAAATAACGACTTCTGATATTTGTTAATTTTTTAAACATGAGAGCAATACTATTTTTTAAAAAAACACTTTCTTGAAAGTATCTATACTTGCTTTAAAAATGTTATGTCATATACATTCACTGCAGAAAAAACAAAATACGGGTAAGCAGAAAAAAAAAAAAACAGGCGGGAGGAGGGGAGGAGGGTAATAAAACTTATCAGACTACCACCAGAGATAAACCAGGCATATTTATACAAAAATGGGCTTATACTACATATACAACCTTGTAATTTTAATTTAATGATATGTTCTAAGCCTCTATACATGCCAATGAATATACTTCCATGAAGTCATTTTCAATATCTGCATAATATTCCATTATATGGAAGTATTACGATATACTCAACCAGTCCTCTGCTGTTGCACCATTAAGCTGGGTTTTCGCTTGTTTATTTTCAGTTATCACTTCATAATATATGCAGTCATTACATCTTCGTCAACGTACTTAATTAGTTTCCCAGGCTTACTACCTGGAGGTTGAATTACTGAGTCATTTTAACTGTCTTTGATATGCATTTTCAAATTGCCCTCTGGTAATTTCGAATGAGATTTCATAACTTATGTGAACTCTTTAGTTTAAACTGTACTTTCACGTATATTCACTCGTACCTTACTTAATTTCAGCAGTAACCCCACGGGCAGGCCATGTTGTCCCTATTTCCCAGCGGAAAAAGAATTTCAAAGCAGTATAAGCTTAAGGTTTCAGCACTCACACTGAGCTTCCATGTCACTGAATGAAGTACCAACGAGTCAATGAAAAATACCAGTACCCTGATCTGCACTTTCTCTTCAACAACAAAGTACGTGAGCTCAAGTTTCTAATAAGAGTGTTTAGAAATTAAACAATAGTTATACGTTGCCTGTTTGACATTGGATTCTCTTCCCTTGTAGAGGAGGCTTCCTGACGCCTTGCCAAATAATTAATTTTGCTCTTGAGTAAGTCTCTTTGTTAAAATATAGTTGCTCATAACTGGCGCCTGGCTGCCAGTACTGTTTATAGTGTTCGGATATTCTTGTTTGCCTTTAAGCATAAAAAGGATCAGAGGAGTACAGAGCTCGAAAGAGCCTTGCCCATTATTTCAATTCCATTCTAGCTGGTGGAGATAAAGAAGCTTGTCTGTGGCTAATTGGGAAGTGACTTGTCCAAGGTCATGTAATCAGTGAATACCAGAAATAGAATCAGAGGGAAAAGTCACCTGACCTCCAGCCAGAGCTCTGGTTAGCATCACAGAATCTTATGATTAGTTTGTACCTTATAATCATGGAGCCTAGCCACATAATTTTGCATTTGGAGAAACTAAGGCCCAGAAAAGAGAAGTAACATACTCAATAATGCATGAGTAATTAATAGATTTGGGGTGAGGGCCCAGATGTCCTGACTCTCAGTTACGAGGCCTCAGACTTGACCCTGCTCCCCACCATCCTGAATCCATACCAAAAAGCCAGGACCAGGGCGGATTGAATGAGGCATTTACCTCAAATGCACATTTTAAGGGGGCACTAAGATAAATAATATTTTCATAAATTTTTTAAAAATAAAAATTAATATAAAACATCTATAATGAACAAAATATCCAAATTTTTAAAAAGAGAGGATCTAACTCTGCATTTACATGATTCACCTACTCACTTCACCTTCATCCTGACCCTGTTGGATCCTGTCTTTATTCTAAAATTTAAGATTTTGCTCTTCATAGATATGTTTGCATTAACTTTTGTGCCTGAGGCAAGTGCCTCACCCACCTGACCCTGCTCTCAGCCCATTCAGGGGACCTCCAGAGCCTGGGCCTGAGGGGACCTTGTAAGTAAGTCCCCACTGATGAGACAGATAGCTCACATGGGGGGTGCTATAAGCCTGTGACTACTGAAACTAATCACTTGGACAGAAGAGCCCTCTGACTGAGTCCCAGGGCCATGGAGAAATGGCAACTGAAGAAATTGTTTATGGACCTAAAGTTGTTAATAACCCAAGTTCTCACGATACCAACTTGGGCTAATCGAAGATTAATTGTTTAGAGACCTTTGTAAAGTTTGGTACTTAGTTATATAACATCAGCTGTTTAAGCACTGGATGTGATGAACTGGTTCGTCAACTTGTAAGGGAAAATCTGGGCCTTATAATTGACCACAAGCTTAACATGAGCCTATGAGGGGAGGTGGTGGCAAGAAACACAAAGGAATCTCAGGCTGTATTCATGGGCTCATGGTATTCAGAAGCTGTGAGCCTAATTGCACAGAGCTGAGAGAACATATTCTGGCCTCTCTGTAGCCCCGCCCCCTCACCCCCTAAGACAGTTAAAGTCCCAATCCCCAGGACCTGTGAACTTGACCTTATTTGGAAACAGGGTCTTTGCTGGTGATGATCAGCTCCAGGTAAGTTATTAGGGTGGGCCTTAATCCAATATGACTGGAGTCCTTATAAAAAGGAGAACTTTGGACACAGAGACAGACACTCACATAGGGAGAAGTCCATGTGAAGATGAAGGCAGAGATCAGGTTCAAGCAGCTACAACACCAAATATTGCCAGAAAACCACCAGAAGCTAGGAGAGGAGCATAAAACAGATTTTCAGTCAAAGTCCTCAGAAAGAACCAGCCCTGCCAACACTTTGATTTTAGATTTCTAGCCTCCAGATCTGTGAAACAATGGATCGTTGTTATTTTAAGCCACCCGGCTTATGGCAGCCCAAGGAAATTAATACAGCAATCTAAAAAGCATTTGGCCCAGGTGCACTTTTGAGCCTGAAAGAAGCAGAGAAAACCCATCCATTCTGATTCTCACAGACCCTGGTACATAGGAGACCTGCAGTGACTATTCATTAAGAAAGAAATGAATTTCAAAGCAATCTACTATAATCAGAGGAAAAAAGAAGAGGGGGACACACCAGGTTACCTTCTTTCAACCTCTTACTCATTCTCAGCATAAACCATTTAAACTTCTTTTTATTTTCAGGGGAAGAATCATATGATGCCAAACAGAGAGCACCACTCTACAGATGAGGAAAATAGGATTTAATGACGAAGAGGACGAGTTCTTTCCATGTGCATGTCTCCCTTCCATACAGAGGAAACCTTTTCCCTTTTTTCCATCATACATTAACATGTGCTCCAGTACTTTGCTGCATCTACAGCTTAAAATTGAAATGAGAAATTATTCACGCCTACCAGAAGTCTGGAAAGATATGAGGTCTTCTGATGGTTCTCATGAAGGAATAGCAATATCTAGTATTTATGGAGAATTTATTTTGTGCCCTGTACAAAGCACTTAGATTCTATTGTCTTATTTAAAGCTCACAGCAATGCTACTAGTTAGGTTTTATTTTATCATAGACTTAAATGTGTGTGTTAAAACAGATTCAGAGAAGTAAAGCAACACATGCTCAAGTGGTAGGATTTAGCTCTAAACCCAGGTTAGGTGGTTTCTAAAGTTTATGTTCTTAACCCACTCTTCTGTGCTATGACTGACCAAACGAAGCAGTGAAAGAGGTCAAGGTTAGAACCAGAGGACCTGGGTACCATCTGTGCCCAGACACTAGCCTGCTTGGGACCTTTAGCAAATTTCTTTACCTCCTTCTTCATCTGCACATCGAAGTGGCTGGCCTAGATCGTGGATGTTGAAATCTTTCCATAGTGGACTATAGCTTTATTCACTCATTCCACAAATATTTATTAAGTGTCCATTAGGTACCAGGCACCATTCCAGATACTGAGAATATAACAATAACCAATACAAACAAAGTCCCTGCATTCATGGAGTGTATTTTAGGAGTGGTGGGGGTGAGGAATACAAAATAAACAGGTTAAAAGTTTCAAAGAAAGATAAGCCCAAGAAGAAAATTAAGTAGTATAAGAGATTGAGAGTGACAGGTGTGGGACGGTGGCTATTTTATATGGGGTGGTCAGTGAAGGCACTCTGAGAAAGGGGCCTTTGACCAAAAACTGGAATAATATAAAGAAAGGTGTAAGAAATGAGCATACACAGGCCACATGGAATTGGAACTGAAGGCATGAATGCCTCAGGAGAGTCCACATCTGGTAAATGACTAATTTAAATCCAATTCATATGGAAGCTTTATTTAAGCCCTTTTGTCTGTAAATCTTTCATCGTAAATCCAATTTCATGATATAATATTCATATTGTTTAGTAGACTCAAAATTATCTAATTTACTCAGGTTTGCTTGTAATTATTAATTGTTATAAGCTTAATTGAGGTATTCCTGACCAGAGCGGGTTACAGGAAATAGCCAGCAATAGATGAGTATATGTTATGGCTGGTGTGCCAGCTCATAAGTTTAAAACTTTCTTTACTGAAAGATCTCAGATGATTGGGGTCATTCAGTTTGTATTTGATCCAAGTTTACATGTTCAAAGCTTTCAGAGGAAATGGTTTCTAAGGTCCATAGATTCTACCATGGATTCTAGCTCTGGCAACTGTTCACACCTCTCCGTGCCCACCACTACTGCTCAGGTCCAGGCCACCACCTTCTTTCATCTCTGCCCCCTTCCAACTTACTCTCCATGCTGTAGTAGCCAGGCTGACATTTCTAAAATGGAGACTGTATCATGTCATTGTCCTCCTGAAACTCTGTGATGGCAGTGGCTACACAACTCACAATGGTGATGTTTACACAACTACATGCATTCATCAAATCCATGAGCACCTAAAGACAGTACATTTTATTATATGCAAACTAAACCTAGGGAAAAAAAAAAAAACTTACTCTAAAAATCTCCAGTGATAATCACTGCTCTCAAGGTAAAAATCTAATCTTTTACAGGGTAGTGACATGATGCAGTGGTTAGATACTCATTCTTGATCTAGATTTAAAGCCTAGTCTCATAACGTCACCTATTGTTTGGCACCTTGACCAGGTCGTCTAAACTCTCTGTACTCATCCTCCTTATTTGTCAAAATGAGATAATAATAGTACCTACCTGTTAGAGTTGCCATGATGATGAAATGACTTAATTCCCATGAAGCACTTAGAACAGAGCCTGCTGTATAAATGCTTGTTAAATGTACAGTATTACTAACAAGCCTTATAATACCCTTCACAATTAGAACCTGTATTAGTTTTCTAGGGTTGCCATAACAAAGGACCACAGACTGGATGTCTTAAACAACTGAACTTTATTGTCTTGCAAGTCTGGAGGCTAAGAGTCCAAGATCAAGAATTCTGCAGGCTGGCTCCTTCTGAGGGCCGTGAGAGAGAATCTGTCCCAGACCTCTCTCCTAGCTTCTGGTGGTTTGCTGGCAATCTTTGGCACTCCTTGACTGACAGATGCATCACCTCAATCTCTGCTTTTGTGTTCATATAGCATTTTCCCTGTGCGTGTCCATCTCTAAATTTCTCCCTTTTGTAAAGATAGTGGTTCTATTGTAGGAGCCAGCCTGACTCCAATATGACTTTACCTTAACTAATTACATCTGCAACAACCCCATTTCCAAATAAGGTCACATTAGGAGATACTAAGGGTAAGAATTCAACATGTAAATTTGGAGGAGACATAACTCAACCTATAACAGGCCCAGACATGTTTGCTTATCATCTCTGCCTATAATGTATCTCCCAGCAACCTCCCACACCCACCAATTTATTTGGCAAACTCCTACTCATCCCTCAGGTTTCAGCCAGATATTGCTTTGTCTGGAAAAGTCCTCCCAAACATTGTGTCAACCCACCAATTAGATCAGTGGCCTTTCTCATATTCTTCCAGCGTCTCTGCACTTAAAATTCCCACAATGCTTATCACTTTGCACTCTACTTGTCTGTTTCCTAATCTGTCTCCCCACAAGATTTCAAATACCTCTCAGACAAGATTGCTTAATATTGAGTCTCAGAACCTAGATGGATTCTAAGTAAATATTTGTTAAGTAAATGAATACTAATGTCTCTTCCTATATTCTGGGCATCACCTACTTTGTGTTTCTATGAATTGTTAGAAGAAGATGCCTGCAAAATTAGAAAGCAAAATTAGGAAAAAAAAAAAACAGTTGGTCTTTAGTTTGAAGATCAGAACTCTGTTAGATATTTCAAATCAAAGCTATTTAATACAGGGAATTGAATGCACCATTGTCGAATAGTTGTAAAAGCAAACAGGGAATGCTAAGAAAATCCAGATTTGAGTAACTGCCAGAAGTAGCCACTACCCCTAGGCCTGAGGAAACAGAGGGAAACGGAACGGTTACCAGAAACTAAGGTTAGAGGATGGGGCCGTGCACTGCTGAGGCTGAGGATCTGAGAGGCAGAAACCACGTGGCTATAGCTTAGACCTCTGCACTGGAGAACACAACAGCTGAAAGAGGCTGTACTGAAAGCTGCTGGAGGTAGAATCGTGACTGTCCTCTGCTATCGGAGGGAAACACAAGATAACCAGCAAGGAACTGCAGACAATGTGGTTTGCAGACTTCCAGCCCCAGCATCACAGAGCAGAGCTAGGAAGGTGGGGTAGGAATTGGGAGGCAGTAGCACATAACCAGCATAAACAAAGAACCTGTTACAAAGGTAGATAGATTTTACACCATTAGAAGAGCTCACCCAGACATTTCTAACCCTGGCTCTGCCCCAGGCTGACCATGTCCTTGGATAAATAACCTCCCTCCTCTAAGCTTCAGGCTCCTCACCTGTGTGGGAAGAGGAACTAGATGGCCTCTAAAGGCCCTTCTAAGTACGAGCTCAGATTTGACAGGAGAAGCACCAGGGAGGTGCAGGGGATTTCTGAACGATGCTGTCACTCTAGAGGTTCCTATCCCAGGCTTTAGCCATCAAATAAATATGACATTTCCTTTTTCCCATTCTGCAGCTACTGTTTACATGTTCCAAAGAAGGCAGAGGAAGGAAGTCAGGGCAGCATTTCTCCAGTATGGTGACTCCCTTAGACAAACCAATTCCAAAATAGCCAGTAAAGGGACTGTTTCACATTCAGCTGAAATGCAGGGGGGTGGGGTATGGAGAGAAAGGAGCAAGTGGGAAGGAAGGGAGTGAAAAGAGTACCTGTTTTGTGTACACACAGGGCCTAACCCAACTGTGTGTCTAATTCTCGTCAACAATATTTCCTCCGGTTCTCTCATCCTGGCCTCGTTCTGACTCCCATGACCTTGTCAGGAGTCAGCCACAGTGTAGCTAGTCTCATTTGGGTCTCAGCAGAGCCACACGCCATCCAGGAGAACTAAAGCAAGGCTTTTGTTTGTGCCTCTTGTGAGCCTTACTTTTTTCCCCTGCAGCTCTGCCTGCCTCTCAACACGGTAAGGATCAAATGAGCTAAAAGGCGTGCAAGTGCTTTTCCAATCTAGGTGCTATTTACAAAGGCATATCACTTTATAAAAAGTGCATTAATTATAAAAATGCACTTATGAAAATGTAATAAGTATACTTAAGATTTTCGCACCTACATGTATGCTTTTGACTTCAATAAGACAATTGCCAAAAAAAATTTACAAGAACTAAAAGGTGATTTAAATGTAGTTTAATTCATTAAATAGTGGCAGCAGCAGGTGATAAGAAGTGACCTACTTAGATAACAGAGCCAATAGTGTGAATAAATAGACTTTTTTACACACATAAAATTAAAATTTCTCTCTGAATTACAAATGCGAATGGACTACGAAGGACTCCCTGGTGAAAAGTGGTCTTTATTCTTTTTCTTCTTTTCTGCTTCTTGACAGACTCAGGATTTGAGAATTCTTATTGGCCAGGCAGGGGTAACAATACAAAGGCCTACAGAAACCAGAAAGATGATATAACAAGTGAAACAGCTGGGATGAGCCACTGCCACTGCCATGATAAATGTCATGATAAATGATAGCTGGAAAGACAGGACATTAGGGAGTGGTGGAGACTGTGGCAAACTCAAGAACATGTGCCTATTATTCCACATTTCCAGTGAGGCTGGCTCACTGATATTTTTTCAGGGAAGTCAGGAATCTGGAATTTTATGTGAAAGTCCCCAATATTTGAAATGTTAGTCCCTAATTAATTTTTTTAACTCTTAAGGCCAAACCAAAGACATCTGTAGGCCAGATGTGGTTTGTGGCTGCTGACGTGAAATCTCTGCTAAAGGCAGAGAGGGTAGGAGCTCATTGAAGGTCTTGAGCAAGGAAGTAATGAGAAAACACTTGTAGACTCGAAGAGGTGAGAAGAGAATATTCCAGGTGAGTGATGACTAGGGCAGAGGAGAGGGAAGCCAGCAAGGAGAGGAGTGGGTGTGGTGTTGGGAGAACTGATGCAGGGAGAGGTACCAATGTTGCAGTTTTACATAAAGGCCTAGGGCCCCTCTGTTCAGTTTTGAGGAAGGAAGTGCCTTTTTTGGTAACAGACAGCTACAGAGGAGGAACTGCTTAGATAGAGACACCTCTTCCCAAAATAGCAAAAAGACTAAACAAGCCATTGATTCTGGGGCTTGCAGGCAGAGCCCCGAAGGTGGCCATGAGAGAAAGGCATGTGAGCCGAGCAATCTCGACCAGAAGACAAGGGAAGGGAAGAGGAACGAAGTTGGAACCAAATCCTACACCTCAAAAGGACTGAGATGCTTAGCCCGAAAAAGAAAAGGCACCAGGGAAACACAGGAGCGGGCTGGTTGCTCAAAAAGTACTTACTGAGCATCTCTGCATGTGGCAGGCCTCCCAGCTGGTGCTGGGTTTGGGGGACATAGTGATAAGAAAAGCAAATAAAACCCATGTTGTCCCTGCCCTGCGGGAGTCTTCTGGAAAGATATTGATTGAATAATCTCACAAATAAATGCAAAGGTGCAAAACTGAGATAAGTGCTGGGAAAGAGAAGGGCACTGCCTTGTGAGGGCGTGTCCCAGAGGGCGGGGGCCTAGACTTACAGAGGAAACGAGGATTCAGCTGAGAGCTAAGAGATGAGTAAGCACTCATGAGGTAAACAGGGGGAAGGAAAGGCTCACAGGCATCAGGAACAGCCTGTGCAAATGTCTGGCTCACAGGAAGGACTGAGCAGGCCAGTGTGGTCAACCACACCAGGAGGGAGATGAGCCTCGTTCTGTGTGGTCTGCAAATGCCTCCATTAAGAAGGCTGCAGACACACCTTTTATAAGATACCGATGGGGTGTTTGCGATTTGTTGTTTGTTTTTAGTCCATTAAAATAAAAAGCTAACATTTATTCAGTTCCACGCATCCCAGGCCCTGTCCTAATCATTGTCTCACGAATCCACACAATAGCCTCCAAAAGTATGTGTTCTCCTCACCACTGCTGTGTAACAAACACCCCCAAAACTTAGTGGCTTAAAGTACAATTGTTTTATTATCTCTCTTGATCATGGAATGGGCTCAACTGGTGGGTTTGCTTGGAACTTCTCATGCATTTATAGCTGAATAATGGCTGGGGCTAGAGTCATCTCAAGACATCTCTCCTTGTGACTCCTCTTTGCATGGAGGTCTCTGGGAAGTGTAGGTGGTGGAGATCTTTCCCCAGAGCTTCGGGGGAGACAGGCAGAAATGGACAGTCTTCATAAAGGCTGCCCCTGGAACTGCCACAGTGGCATTTCCATTATATTCATTGGTCACAGCAGTCACAAGTCAGACCAGATTCAAGGGCAGGGGGAAGGGGGCAGGTTGAAATAATAAACTATACTTTTTGATGGGCCATGGCATGAGCATATAGATGGGAGCTATCAGTGATGGCCAGCATGGGAATAAGCCATCACAGTAATTGACAATCACCATCACCATTTTACACACTAAAGGATCAAGGTTGAGAAAGACACTTCCTCAGAGTCACAAAGCCAGCAGCAAGTAGCAAAACTAGAATGCGGCCTATCTGACTCCAAACCATCCTGCATTTAACTGTGGTGATATTCCTTTAGCGAGACAGGGTGGAGCAATGGGAAAAGTACTGTTTCTGCTCCCACACTCCCTCAGATGGTGTGACACTTCGCCTGTGGGTCTCAGGCTCCTAATTCATGCCGTGAGAGTTGGGCAGCCCTGGGATTCTGAGGTTCTGAGCGTTGGTGTTGCACCCTCTGGGCTGGTTGGTCACCAATGGCTCCTTAATGCCAGCATGTCAGCTCCAGGGTGGAGCAGGAGCCTCTGCTCTTCCTGCTTCCCTGTCCCCTTAGCAACACTCTCCGGTCCCCTGGCTGCCCTATTTACCCAGCCTCTGCTCCACTTTTCCCCTTAACTGTAACCTACACCTTCAGTCTTTCCCCTCCACAGCTCCACAGCGTCCCTTGAGTGGCTGGTTTCACTCTTGATTTGCATCTTTACAGAGGCTGGCCAACATCATTTTTATGCCAGACAGGACACATCAGGCTTTGCTGCACTTTGCAAATAATCGGTAAGTCATGAGAGTGTGCCAAATGAGAGTTTGTATAGTGAATCTATGCTCTTGTTTTGTGTGAACTGCCAAACTGTGCACTAGAAGGCAAACCCATTGAGGACAGGAATTGCATCCGACTTACTCATTGCTGTATCAACAATGCCTTAAAAAGTGCCTGGCTCACAGTAGGTGGTCAAAGCATATTTGTTGGTTGTACCTGCTAATATTTTCTCTAAATCCCTGGCATTCAATTCTTTAAGTTTCCATTTTATGGTTCAGTTCATCCTCAAAAATATTTGAGCCTAATTTTCCTCTCTTATCTATTCTAATTTCTGATATTTCTTTTCTCCTTATCGGTTTTTGTGCATCTGATATTTGTTTCCTAGGAACATTCTCTTTCAACTTAAGCCAGTGAAATTTAAACTTGCCTCTGGGCTCTTTGCTCTTGTTTTCAAGTCTCAACTAAAATGTAAGAATGAAAAGCTCTGAGAGAGATTGAGAGTCAGAAGCCCCAGCTTCTAGATCTATTCCTCCTACTATCTCTGGGACATTTCTTAAACTCCTTCCACACCGTAGATCTGTTTCCCTACTGTGACTGAGTACCTTTCTGGCGATGGTAGGTTTGCACAAATCTAATTTTATGCAGAATCAGGTACAAGTGGAACCCCTCTGGTTAGGTAGAGGGGGTACGCAGGGCCACCCAAAAGCTCCTTTGCTGTCTACAGCTGCCTCTGAGGCACCTCTGCTGAAGCAGGAGCTCTTCTGAGCTAGGCAATCTTTAAGGGCTCTCCAGTTCTGAGGCAAAATGATTTATAGCCCTGTTTATCCACTGAACCGTCAAAAAAAGGCCCGCATCAGCAGAGAGAGATGGGGAATCACACTCATATTCACTCCAGATAGAAAACAGGCCCTAGAAACTGCTTTAGCAAGCTCGGTCTTTGCTCTTACTGCTTCCTCATTTGTTCAAGTTTTTGCTGTCTTAATTTTCATTTCCTGCTTTCTTCTCACATTCTTCCTCTTCCCCCTCCAAAGAAGTAACTAAAAATTCTAACCATTTCTACTTTTACTTCTTTGCTGTTATCTGATGTACATCTCTTCCCCACCCCCACTCCTGGTCTCCATAGTTACAGACTTAATGTCGAATTCACTCACTTTGGCTTAAATTGCATCTCAGTTTCTTCACCAAAAAGAGGTAATGGTAGTCAAAGGAAAGGACTCTTGTGGCCTTGACAGTATATTCTATAATTCTGTGGGATCTTATTCTTTTTTTTATTGAATTTTGCTTTTTAATAGTACTCAGTAAAATTTCAAACAGAACAGATGAGTAAAAAATGAAAGTAAAAGAATACTCTCCCGCCCTCCCCACCAGCCCCATCTCTCAGTCCCTAGCCCTCTGTATTAAACACTGTTAACTGTTTCTGGGTGTCTTCCCAAAATAGAAACATGTTATTTATACAAAAAGGTGATACACATACTGTTTTGTTTCAACCCTTCTTACTTACTATCTTGGAGATCTTGACGAATCAGCATGTATGTGTGTGTATATATATATATATATATATATATATATATATATATATATATTTCATTCTTTTGAACTGCAGCATAAAATTCCATTGTACACTCATTTGTTGAATCTATTTACATATCTCCCTGTTAGTATGTTATTTGTGTTGTTAGGTTGATGTTGTGGACAATAGTTTGTTCATACTAATGGGGACATGTTACATTGTTGTGCAATTTCATACCAGCTGGTATAGCGCTACCTCTTTTTTAAAAATGTGTGTGTGTGTGTGTGTGTGTGTGTGTGTGTGTGTGTGTGTGTGTTTTAGAACAATTTTAGGTTCACAGAAAAATTGAGAGGAAGGTATAGAAATTTCTTATATACTCCCTGCCCCTACATATGTATAGCTTCCCCCACCAAGATGGTACATTTGATACCATTGATGAACCTCCAACTGACACATTATCATCACCCAAAGTCTGCAGTTTACATTAGGGTTCGCTCTAGGTGATGTACATTCTAAGGATTTTGACAAATGTATAATGACATGTATCCACCATGTAGTATCAGAATAGTTTCACTGGTCTAAAAATCTGTGCTCTGCCTATTCATACTTGCCTTCCCCGTAACCCCTGGCAACCACTGGTCTCTTTACCATTAGTTTGCCTTTTCCAGAATGTCATATAGTTTGAGTCATACAGTATATAGCCTTTTCAGATTGGCTTCTTTCACCTAGTAATATGCATTTGTTTCCTCCATGTCTTTTCATGGCTTAATAGCTCATTTGTCTTTAGTGCTGAAAAATATTTTATTGTTTGGATGTGTCACAGATTATTCATCACCTACTGAAGGACAACTTGGTTGCTTTTGGCAATTCTGAATAAAGCTGCTACGAATACCTGTGTTTGCATAATTCATAGTATATCAACACATTAATTAATTTAGCCTTTTTCCTTTTACAAACATTGAGGTTATTTTCAGTTTTTGTTTATTGTGCTAAATAACACCACAATGAATATCCTTTATGTATATCCTTTATATATCTGTGTGCATATATCTCTGAAAGAAATTCCTAGCAGTGGAATTGCTGAGTCAAAGGATATATGCATTTTAAATTTTAATGAGACAATAACAGTGTCTACTTGAGTCTAGTTCCAACCCTGAGTTTTTATGAAGCGTTAAATTTTCCAGTGTGACAGATTTTTAAAAAGGAGTTTCTCCTTGTTGTACCTGGATTTTGCATGTAGATCCACTCACTTCCTTTCATCCCTCATTGCTCAGATGACAACTCCATGTGCTCCACAGCTTGCCACACACTCCTTTCCCTGTGTTAACCTGGCTTCTCCACTTGCTGAGGTCTGTCCTATATTTTCTCATGGCAATAATCACAATCACCTACCTATAGGAATGAAGCCTTCGCTGTCAGCCTGACAGTCGCACACACATTTGTGCATCTGATTCTCACCACCATCCTGGGGGCAGGTAGCAGAGGAGTAAAAATCTGCTTTACAAATGAGGAAACAAAGACCCAGCAGAGAGCCACGGGAGCAGCTGCATTGTAATCCCCTTGCCAAATTGGTTTCTTTCCTCATCCGTTCACTTGACACAGGGCTGCTGGGCACACCTCTGTGAAACAGGCTCATTTATCCCACGGTTTGGCTTTTCTCTGGATTATAGTTTTCCATGACCTGTCTCACCCCTTCCATGATTTCTCTTAAGCCTCAGCTTCTCATCCCAGCAGTCAAGAGCTCTCAAAATATATAGCTCGACACCCTGCTCATGTACCAGTTGTCATAGCTCCCTTGGAATAGCAGCTGCTCCTCAAGCAGGTTCAACGCTTCCCACTTCCGTGTCCATTCACACCGTTTCTTCTCCGTGATTATTCCCTTTTCCCACGTCTGATTACCAACATCACATCCACCTCTCAAGCCCTGCTCCACGGCCACTAACTGAATGAAACTTTAATGATTTCCTTTCACCTCCCCGTAACTAACAAGACCGGCCTTCTGTTGAAAGCAGGTGTCTTTTTTTTATACCCCTTTCCTAGCCTTTATCCTGCCCCTTTCATAGTTATGCTTCTTGCCTTTGCTTCTGTAAGTCTTTGAGAGGCAGCACCATGGTTAACTGCTAACTATGCCCTGTAGAGCTTTGAGCAGGACTCAGAAGTAGTAACTAAGGCACCCCAAAATTCTAAGACATATGTTTTTTCTAACGTAACAAAAATAGAATCATTTTGTGCAATCTGGTATGCAATTTGCTTTTTATGCTTTATGACAAAGCATGAACAACTTCCTGGGTTAGCGCCTTTAGATCTGCTCCATTCTTTTTAATAAATCCACATCACAATACATATGAACTTCATCAAAGTTATTTAACCATTTCCTCTTTCTGAACAATTAAGTTTTTTAAATCTTTCTTTATTACAAATAGAATTGGAGCAATATCTCTACATACTAACCTGATATTTATGGAAGAAATTTCTAGCAATGGAATTGCTAGGAGAAAAGATATATGCATTTTAATAAATGCTACCAAGTTACTCTCCAGAGACCTGTGTCAATTTATTTTCCTTAAAAAGAAAATTCTATTAGTCTCTTGGCTAAAGACTCCTTATTATCCGATGCTCACCTGCTCTTTTGAAAGCTTTCCCAGTGCCTCCTCCCCTGTGTTCATATAGGGAGATGGGGTACATTAGTCCTTTTTGGCCAATAGCCTCAAGTTCCTAGCTCTAGAATAGCATTTACTCCATTACTTGGAAGTCCATTACTTGGAAGTCAAGTTTATGTATCAACCCCACTAATAGCCTGTTAGTTTCTTAAAGGCAAGAACTCTGCCTTATTTATTTCTTTATGCTCCTCAGCCACATACTTTAAGAATATCTAGTGGTGTGGTATGGTGTGTGTGTGTGTGTGTGTGTGTGTGTGTGTGTGTGCTGGGGTGGAGGTGGGGCCAGTGCAGGGCATGTGAGGAGAAGGAAAGGGAGTGAAACAGGGGAGTGCTGTGAGTAGAGAAAGGGGCCTGGGCAAAGCCCAGAGGCTCATAGCCCATGACCTTCAACCTCTAACATCTCCTTTCTCTTTTCAGAAATAGTGACCAGGATGCTTGGCCCAAAATCTTGGCCATTTGGCCTTTTTCCCATAAATAATTAGAAACTGCCTCCTCTTTGCTCCAGCAGTCTGGTAAAACTTAGCTGTAAGGCCCCGACTGCCAGGGTACTTCTGCCTTAGCAGCCCAGACATGCAGTCCTCTCTTTGAGCGTGAACTTCTGCATCTGATTCCAGAGTTAGTGGTTCAGAGTCAGTCTTTTGATAAGACAGAGCTGCCTTTGAAGCGCTTCTGCTTCTTTTGCCTACCATGTAACCTGGGGAAGCCTGCTTAATTTCTATAAACCTCAAGTATCACATCTATAAAATGAGAATAACTGTGTCTACTTCATAATGTAGGTGAAGTGCTAAGCCCAGTACATATGTAAGGTGCTAAGCCCAGCTCCTGGTATCTAATACACACAAAATAAATAAAAACTATGCCTACTGATTGTCAGACCCCTTAGCAAGCATTGATTGGCTACAATGCAATCGCTTCATTCAACCTTCTCACTTGACAGATGAAGAAACTGAGGCCCAGGGAGGGGCAGTCAAACAGCAGGTGTGAAGGCCAAGATAGGACTTGCCTTCATCTGAGCCCAGACATGTGTCGCTGCCCCATAGTGATTAGACTTAGCTGGGGCATCTGGACTACACTCCTTGGCCCAGTGAGATTTATCTTTTAGTGCCACTCACAGAAGTCCCTGCTTTGGAGAAAGGCCAGTCCTGTTTCCTTTCCTGTGTGGACTGAAGACATTTTTTTCCCTTTGCCCTTCTACCCCAGCCACAGTCAGCTGTATCTTCTTCCCTTGTTTCCCCTTTAGCTCGGCTCCTCGCCCTCCTCCTCTCCAGCAGACTCTGCTTGGTGGTTTCACTTCTTGTCTGCAGGGCTCACAAGATGCTGTGCATTTCTGTTTCTTAGGCTCCAGCCCTGGGTAGTTTGTACATAGGAGGGGAATCTTCAGCCCAAGAGGCTGCATATACAATCTCTTCCCTGTAGGAGGTGTCCTGAGTGCCATAGCTACCAGACCTTCCCATGGCTTCTCCAGATTTAATATCAAGAATTAATTTCGCACTTACGATGTGCCAGGCCAGTGCTATAGCTACTTTGCAGACATTAACTCACATGATCCTTGTAACAATCCCATGATGTTGTGATATACTGTTATCAATATTCCCAATTCACAGATGAGGGAATGAAGATGCAGGGAGAACAAGTCACTGGCTCAGGGTTTCATAGCCAAGAGTCAGAGGAAGAAGGACTTCACACCAGGCGTTTGGCTCCAGCATCACACCAGAGCTCCTCATCAGGTCAGGCAAGGCCCAGGTCTTTGTCTGAAACCACGCACTGGCTGTGATTCTCCCACTGGTTTCTCCGGGGAGCCCTTCCTTCATCAACCACTTACTCGCACACAAATCTTCATCTCAGCACCAGCTGCTAGGAAATCCAACCTAAAAATATCTCCCAAATATTCACCCCAAAGTTCACCACTATTAGTAGCTTGATGCATACAAAGGACTTTATTCCCCTGTCGGATCAATGTATTCACTCATTTAAAGGACTACCCATCCAGAAACAAATGTCCTGAAATGGAAACTGTGCTAGAACATTCAGAATGTTTATGATGATGGTGATGGTGGCGGTGGTGGTGATGATGATGATGATGATGATGACAACAATAAACACTTATTTTGGAAATACTGTGCCAAATTCCTTATGTGTGTTATTTCATTTAAGCTCCTGTAAGGGAACAGTTCCACTGTAATGACAACCACCCACAGACACGTCACCTCAAATATATTTATCTCCTAATCATTATGGTATTTTAACTTCCATTTTGATGTCCAGCTGAAACCTCAGCTCGATATGACCATATCTGAATTCATTACCCCTTTCTGTCCTACAGACACTCAGGCCACCACTCTCCTCCGCTCTGTTTGGGAATGTCCCCCACTCCTTTGACTCATCCCCCAAGCCCCAGCCAATCTGAGTTCTGCCAATTTGTTCTACTGTCATGTCACTTGGTTCTCTCCCTTCCTTTTCAAACCCAGTTTTTCACACATTCTATCTAGTCCCTCAATAATCAGGAACACTCTGAGACCCATAGGATCTAAGCATATTGCTTGAAGCACTCAGCTGTTTCAGGGCAGGACCAGGACAGGAACCCATATCCATCTGGCTCCAAAGCCCATCCATGCTCTTTCTGATACAGCAATGTTTATCATTAGCACAAGTCTTGGATGAGATACCCTTAGATATAATAGGAATTATTTTAAATCCTTCAGTAATATTACATAAAATAACAGGGTACTAATAAGAGCTTTCCCTTTTCAATTTCTTTCAGTCTTTAAAAATAGATGAAGTCCCATTCAGTGGTAAAATACCATTAATATTTTCCCAGGACTCGCTAATCTTTCTTCTCAATAAGAAGAGAACAGGCCTCAGGTTCAGAACGTTGGCAGACAACAAATTCCAGCTAGAATTTATTAACATTGTTTTGTGCTCATGGTTACCTTCTATTTATGGCAGATGACACCAGTTTTCTATGTGCAGTAATGGAAGTAAAACCAAATTTTCTTGAAAAGTACATGTGTTTGAGTTTTAGAAGTAAGTCGATGTCGAGAAAGATATTTAGTAAATAACAGTACACCTGCTACTCAGAATAGCAGGAATCACAATGGTGAAGCATAGGGAAAAAATAACTGAGTTGTTTTGTAGCATATTGGCAGTTTTTGCTTGCCAACTCTTCAGTAGCTCATCTCCTCAATGACCCTCATGTGCTTTCTTCCCACTACAGGAAGGCTCTTAGATGTCACCTAGCCCACTCCCATTTCATGGATGAAGATTGAGGCTCAAAGAAAGAAGGTGACTTCTTTAAGGTTATGTATAACATAGTTGTTGTGGAACCAGAACCTAGTTCTACCAATCCCTATCCATGCTTTCTCCTCTGCACCAAAGTACTTGCATTACAAAGAAACATTCATCAACACACACTATTCATTCCCATATCTGGATAGTCCATCCAAATAATCTTGCTCAAGTTCAGCCAAAGAATTAAGCCCTATAATCCTAAAACATCTATTACATTGTATGTAATGACTTCATCTCTTTCTTTGTCTCTAGGAAGATCATAGGTATGCACCATCCTTGGGAAAATTGGGGAAAACAGACACTCAAACAATCTTCTGTGGGATTTGATTCTCTTGTAAAACCCAAACTAAAAGAAGCTACTAGAGTTCAGCCCTTTTAAATGATTGAAACTCCTCAGGCCAAAGAGTCCTTCGTATGACTGACTGAGATCTCTGCTGCTTTAATAAATGGCATCTCCCTTTGTTCAGTCCCCTGAAACACAGAGAATTTATTAGTATGTCTCTCATAAAAAGCTAGCATAGCAGGAAATTAAATTCATCTGCTATAATCAGCTGTTCTGAAAGCTTGGCTGGTTGCTCTGCTTACTTTATGGTTGCCAAGGTGATTTCAAACTGATCTGTTTGATGACTTACTTGATCATTGCAGGTATTGATGTTAAGGTTAGTCATCGACAAACCCAAGGATGAATAATAGAGGCCTGCCGTGATGTTAAAGGAGACTGAGGCCCGAGGGAAAAAGAAATATTTAACCTCAAGAAAGAGAACTCAGGACTCTAAGGAATTCTCTCAAAAGTGTACGGACAGTCTTGGGGAAGAGAAAGACTTGTTCTGAATGGCCTCAAGGGGGCAGACTTAAGATCTCTGAGTAGAGGCTATGAGAAGACGAATTTTAGTTCAATATCTGAATAGTTGGAGAAATGTACACAAGAGCTGGTGAGCTTGCCTTCACTAGAGATGGCTGAGAGTTTTAGTGGGAGCATTTTGTAAGGAGCTGACTAAACTATGAGATGCTCCATTCTAAAACCGCTAACATTTCATTCAGCTGTATAACTCAATGATAATGGTAATTTTCATTACCATCCTTCTTTCTAAAGAACCCAGTTTTGTTGCCTTTTTCACAGCAGTTCAAAATTGAAATATATTTATTATCACCAATGTTCAAGGAGTCCTTTTACAATATGATCCAAAAAGTCAAATATGCATTCTATACATACATTTTGATTTAAAAAATAGTAACAATAATAGCTATCTCTTTTCCAAGGCATCATGCTAAGCACTTTGCATGCATTTAATCTCATTTAATGTAAATTTAATGAGATGATATTGTACAGAAATAATATTAAAGACAGACATTTAATACCACCATTTAGAAAGAAATCTACAGATGTTTCTCTGCTCAGGGGATCATGAAGACAGAAGGAATCTTTTCTAAACCAAGACCAGGATAAGATTTTTCCTAAGCCATCAGCTATTGGTGTGAGGGCATTCCCTGGCAACCACAGAGCCTTATTCCTATTCAAACATTCATTTGGTAAATCAAATGTGTGTATGTGTGTGTGTGTGTGTGTGTGTGTGTGTGTGTGTGTGTGTGTGGTTTTATTTTTCTTTATTTTTATTTTTTTCTGTTTGGTAGGCAGGAAACAACAAATCAGTGTCTTAAGGGATTGACAAAATATGTAACTAGACACTATCAATCACCATAAGAGCTTGACTTTTCCATCAGATAAAGGTGTATTTACTCTACCAAGAACTTTCCAGTTTAACTGAAGCATTAACTCTCTAAGGCCACCAGTCCAGTAAGTAGTGCCAGCCAAGCTCTTCCACTGGGAAATCAAAGGACAGCACTGGGCAGTGAACACGTATGAGGCCAGAAGCAGACTTGGACTTCTAATCTTCTCTGCCGCCTTCGACTGGACATTTCTTGTGTCTGTACTTCAGTTTCCTCATTTGCAAACTGGAGTCTTGGGAGCGGGTGATAAGCTAGGCAATCTTTTAAGCTCATTTTCATTCTAACTTTCTCTAATCCTATAGTTCTAAAAGGAGGTCAGGAGTAGACTCTTGGCATGAAGACAACATGTTAAAATTCCTACCAGCTTGGTGAAAGAGGAAAGAGGGAAGGAGAGAGGGAAAGAGAGAGAGAGAGAGAGAGAGAGAGAGAGAGAGAGAGAGAGAGAGAGAGAGAGAAGGAGAGAGAGAGAGAGAGAGAGAGAGATCCATTTGGCAAGGCTGGTGGGCAAAGACCTGGAGCATTCTTGTTGACATAAGCAGTCTTCCCCTCTTGTTTTAGTATTTGTGATTTTTTTCTAAAAGGTGTTTCACCAAATATTCAAAGTTAAAATTTTAAGTGACTTATGTGTATATCTAATGATCAAATAGTTTGTCCTAAACAGACTTTCCTTGTTCTCTTTTTTGTTGTTATGGAAGGTTAAACAATAGACTTATTTATTCCATAGCTTCACAAACAGGAAGGTACTCCTAAATGACTTAGTTCCATAATTCAGGGCAGATTTATATTTAAAGAAATGTTGTTGCATAACAGACACTGCCTCTTCCTAAAATGCATCATACCGGAGCCAATTTTGGAAAACATAAATATGGGGTGGGTATATTTTGAAAACTATGTGAACATAATAGAGCCTTAATTAATATTGTGGCTTTCACAGGAAATATTTGTTTTTTAAGGCATCTGTCTTGCTAAAAAAAAGAAAAATACATTTCTGCTAGTGTGAAGAAAATTAAAGGAGGCATGCAGGTTAAATTTTGTTTCTGAGCTTTGCCTTTAGAGTAAAAGTCCAAGTTATTTTTGTCCTGAAGTATTTTATTGTTCTATTAGAGCAGACTAACAACATATTCACAACTACTAATAATTTATATACATTTTATTTATAATCCACTCTTGTGGCATTTCTATGTGCAAAAGCACTTTCACATTATTATTGTATCATTTGATTCTCACTCAGCCCCCATTTAGAGATGGAGGAAATTTGGCTCCATCTTTTTTATTTGTCTTAGATGGAAGAATCTGACACCTGGCTTTCCAATTTCAGTCATAGTCCTTCTTCCCTTTGCTCCATCCCTTTCTGCATATGATTGCTTCTTGGGCTTTGGCTAAGATCAAGTGTAGTATCTGTCCTTTCTGCATATGATGACACACTACATTAAAAGGATTAAAAAATGGGCTTTTGACTCAGGCAGACCTGGGTTCATTGCCTGCTTCTGACACTGCCTGGCCCTGTGCCCCTGGGCAAGCTATATTCCTCTTTGAGTCTCATTTGTGAATTAAGCTAAAAATAGTACCCCCCACACCATGGAACCATGGGAAGGATTAAATGGAATAATGCATGAAAAGCACATAGCAGAATGTTCCATAAATGTTAGCCATTGTTATTCTATTATGTAATCTACAAAGTATGTTGGTTACACTGCATAAAATACTTTCAGTTTTTCAAAGATACTACTAATACATGTGAAATCGAACCCTGAAATTTAATCTTTTTAATAGTAAAGTCATATGCTAGATGCAAAAGATAGTATTTCATAGACAAAGATCCTAATTTAAATGTCTGTTCTTTTTTTTTTTTTAAGAGAAATTATCTTTTGCTTTCTGTGGCTTCAAACTTCCTGAATGTTAACATTTGTAATAATCTGAGCCATATGAAATTGACATTTTTTAAAGTCATAAACAACAGAACTTCGGTGATTTGAAGTGGCTCAGCCCAACAGATCAACAAACCTCCCAGCAGATGAAAGAAAAGATTTTTCTAGTTGCAGTGGGATTACTGAAAAAGTTGAGGTTGGAAAGAAAATTATTCCATTTTCAATACATTTTTCCCTCAACAGATAATGAGAGAGTGATGCCTCCCAATAATTGAAAATTAAAGCATACAACTTTCTCTGTCTCAAAACCCACACATGCATATATAGTCCAGCTCCAAATGAAATCCAAAGGATGAAATTGTGTCTCAATGCCTGCAAATTTCCAAGGAGGGCACCAAAAGTGCTTGACAGCGAGCGCTGAGGAAATCGCAGCTGTTGAAGTCACCTCCTGTGGTCTTGCCAAATGTTTGAAAGGGAATTAGCCTGCGCGCGCGCGCGCGCGTCTGTGTGTGTGTGTGGGGGGGTGGGAGCTGGAGGTCGGGGTGCATTGGTGTGGGGTTTGGAGTACCTGGGTGGGGCACTCTGCTTGCCTCCAAGTGAGCGTTTGTGTTGTTTACTTCTGAGTATGCCCATGGCTTTCTGCTTCTGAGTGCTTCTGTGTTTCTGGCCGCGTCACTGTGTTGGACAGGGGTGACTTTTCGCCTGTCGGCTCCGGCGTGCGCGCGAGTGAGGGTGCTTGTCGGTGCGCCGGACGGGCGTGTCTCAGTGCCGTGGCTGTGGTTCCATATAAGCCTGAGCATGTCTGTCGGGGTGTATGTGTGCCTGTCCGTGCGTGTCTCCTTGGCCACTCGTCTCTGTTTCCGAATGCGAGGGAGTGGCCGTGTTCTGCCCCTCTGCCCTGAGACCTCAGGCCACACAGACGCCCAAGGCGAACAGGTAGCAGCCACAGAAGAACCCAAAGCTCCCAACTGGGCTGGTAAGCACGCCAGCCCCAGCTCCAGCCCTCTGGGACCAGCCAGGGGAGCCGGGAGGGGTGGTGTCCCGCCCGCCGTGAGCAGCTGGGCCCCGTCCCGGCCAGCCCCAGGAGGGGGCGGGCGAGGGGAGGGGAGGGGCGGAAAGGGGAGGGGGCCTCGCCCCTTTGGGGCTGCCGGTGCGCCATTGGCGAAAAGTTCCCGCACGTCACCCGGGAGGCAGTTCCTCTAAAGTCCTGCTCACATAACGGGCAGCGCGCACTCCGCGGCGGCTGCTGTAGGTCGCAGGCTGGGACCGACGGGCTCCGCGAGCCCAGAACACCCCGCAAGCTGTGTGCAGAACGTGCCCCCACCACACCCACCTCACGGCCGCTGGATGAGGCTTCCAGGCGTCTCCTCGCTGCCCGCACTGCCCCGCCGGAGGTCCGCCCTCTGAGGCGCGGCCAGTGCGCCGGCAGCCAGTGCGCTCACCTGCCAGACTGCACGCCATGGGACAACCCGGGAATCGCACCGTCTTCTTGCTGGCGCCCAACGGAAGCCATGCCCCGGACCAAGACATCACGCAGGAACGGGACGAGGCGTGGGTGGTGGGCATGGGCATCGTCATGTCGCTCATCGTCCTGGCCATCGTGTTTGGAAACGTGCTCGTCATCACAGCCATTGCCAAGTTCGAGCGCCTGCAGACGGTCACCAACTACTTCATCACCTCCCTGGCCTGTGCTGACCTGGTCATGGGCCTGGCGGTGGTGCCCTTTGGGGCCAGCCATATCCTCATGAAAATGTGGACTTTTGGCAATTTCTGGTGCGAGTTTTGGACTTCCATTGACGTGCTGTGCGTCACGGCCAGCATCGAGACCCTGTGCGTGATAGCAGTGGATCGCTACTTTGCCATCACATCACCTTTCAAGTACCAGAGCCTGCTGACCAAGAATAAGGCCCGGGTGGTCATTTTGATGGTGTGGATCGTGTCAGGCCTTACCTCCTTCTTGCCCATCCAGATGCACTGGTACCGGGCCACCCACCCAGAAGCCATCAAGTGCTATGCCAAGGAGACCTGCTGTGACTTCTTCACGAACCAAGCTTATGCCATTGCCTCTTCCATCGTGTCCTTCTATCTGCCCCTGGTGGTCATGGTCTTCGTCTACTCCAGGGTCTTCCAGGTTGCCAAAAGACAACTCCAGAAGATCGACAAATCTGAGGGCCGCTTCCATGCCCAGAACCTCAGCCAGATGGAGCAGGATGGGAGGAGCGGGCATGGACATCGTAGATCCTCCAAGTTCTACTTGAAGGAACACAAAGCCCTCAAGACTTTGGGCATCATCATGGGCACGTTCACCCTGTGCTGGCTGCCCTTCTTCATTGTCAACATTGTGCATGTGATCAAGGATAACCTCATCCCTAAGGAAGTTTACATCCTCCTAAACTGGGTGGGCTATGTCAACTCTGCCTTCAATCCCCTCATCTACTGCCGGAGCCCGGATTTCAGGATTGCCTTCCAGGAGCTGCTATGCCTGCGCAGGTCTTCTTTGAAGGCCTATGGGAATGGCTACTCCAACAGCAATGACAGATCTGACTACACAGGGGAGCAGAGTGGATGTCACCTGGGACAGGAAAAAGACAGCAAACTGCTGTGTGAGGATGCCCCAGGCACGGAAGACTTTGTGAACCGTCAAGGTACTGTGCCTATTGATAGCGTTGATTCACAAGGGAGGAATTGTAGTACAAATGACTCACTGCTCTAATGCAGTTTTTCTACTTTTTAAGAATCCCTCCCCCCAACAAAACACTAAACAGACTATTTAACTTGAGTGTAATAAATTTAGAATAAAATTGTATAGAGATGTTGCAGGAGGAAGGATAGCCTTCTGCTTTTCTTTTTTATTATTATTTTTCTAAGCTGTAAAAAAGAAAAAACGTAATTGAGTGATTGTTTCTTGTACAGTACAGTTCCTCTTTGCATGGAACTTGTAAGTTTATGTCTGAAAGGCTTCAGTCCCAGAGGACCTGGGGCTGCTATGTTTTGATGACTTTTCTGCCTATCTACCTCATTGGTCGAGTATTAGGGGTAATATATTGTATATTGCTGCTGGTAATTTGTATCTGAAGGAGATCTTCCTTCCTGCACCCTTGGCCTGGAGGACCTGGAGTTTCGTGGACCTTGCAGCTGTGAACATGGACTCTCCCCGCTCCTCTTATTTGCTGAAACAGGGTGTTGTAGGCAGGGATTTCAGGGGGAGCTTCAGTTGTGTTCCTGAGCAAAGTCTAAAGTTTACAGTAAATAAATTGTTTGACCATGACTTCATTGCACCTGTTTCTCCAAACCCCCTTTACTGGAGTGTGGTTGCCTGCCCCACGGGAAACCACAGGTAAACTATGTGTAATAACTGCACAGTGAGTTCCTGTGGAATGGCACAGGAATGACATGCCCTTTCATTGTTTAACTCGTTCATTTACCTTTGCCAACCCGTACCTCTCCTAACTCTAAGGCCCAGATCAGATCTGCCTGCTCCCAGCCTAGTTCGTCTCGCTGGTCTTACGGTGATTATTCTGTGTTGTTATATCAGAAACACTGACTCATAGAAACGGAGTTATGAGCATCTATTGTGTCTCTCTGTACTCCCCCAACCACCCACCTTCCAGTTCTACTTGCTTAATAACTGCTTATATTTATGCCTCTGCTATATCTTATAGTGGAGAGCTTTGTGCTGCATCAGGGTTTGGCATTTGAAGGGTAAGGAAGATGTTTTTTGTTAAAAAAAAAAAACTGCTAAACTCTGCCTCATAATTCCAAGGGAAACTGAAAAGGCATCGGTCAGAGAAAGAAAAGCTGGAAAACACTTAACCGATGAACATCTTATGACCTAGACATAGTATTTTAACCCCATCCTCCTCCTTTACTTCTGTTCCTTTTTCCCCTCTCCCTGTGACTCTGCACTGTTATTTGGTCCAGATAACCCTCTGTGGTGGAGGGCTGTCCTGGGCACTGTCCAATGTTCTGCAGCATCCTTGGATTCTACCCCTTCCATGCCAATAGCACCCTTTGAGTGGTAATAACCAAAATTGTCTCCAGATATTGCCAAATACCTTTTGAGAGGTGAAATCGCCCCTGCTTGAGAACCACAGATGCAATTCAAAAGTCTTAACAGATTTTGAGACTCTGTCTAATGTAAGCATTTTATTTTGCATAGTCTCCAAGAGGGATTTTTCATGGTTTGCCCGGTTAGTGACAGAGCCTGGGCCAGTGTTCTTTCCACTCTATTCTGCTACCTTCTGAACTTACTTTCTAGCTGCCCAGAAACTGACAGTGAGACGTGAATTGTTTGGGAGGGTTTATCAATGGAGGCCAGGCCTGGGAGCCGTTACTGCCTGTTTGTGGAGATTTGATAATGCTGCTAAGAGGCGCATGAAGGAAAATCACAAAAGTAAACACATTTCTTCTCCCACCCCTTTTCTATTTTTGCCTGTGTGTCTGAGCCAAAGCTTGGCCCAGGTTTGACTGAGTGGATCGTCCTCCTTGGCAACGCCAGCCTGGAGATCAGCCTGCAGGGTTCGTTGCCATTTCACTTGCTCATCAAGCTGACTCCACTTTTCTCTTCCCTTCTGCCCCAGCCAAGGTCCCCAACCAGAAAAGCACTGGCCTCTTCTGCTTCCTGTCAGCTCAGTGATGAGTGTCTGGGTGAGCACTGAGCTCTCAGGAGAAAGTTAGGTGCTCACGATTTTGGAACGTGCCATGGCAAATTGGAGAGTACCTGCCATTCAGCACTCTTACTTTTTTCCCAAGGGTTTTCACATTCTCCTTCTTTTGCTCTGAGCCCCACACTCAGAGATGCAAGCAGCTTCTCCAGCTAATCTTCACACTCCTGGTAACCTCATTGGATCTTGAACTTGGGAGAGCCTATAGGAAGCATTTGACATCAGGAGAGACCAAAAACCTGTGAGGGGGAATGACCTGCCCAAGGTAAGAAGCCAAGGATGTTAGAGATGGGGCTACCACCAGGGAGCCGGCTGTCTTTCTAACTAGTATATTCTCTCCACCACACGCCCACTGAATTCTGCCCTTACCCTCAACTGTGGAGGCTTTTCTCTGAGGCTGTCACATAACAAATTCATTTCAGTGGATGTTTTTATTGCTTTGGGGTTCTTAACAGAAAATTCAGGCAATAAATAATCTTCCATAGGGACAAAAGAAAGAATTGTTCTCTTACTCAGCAAGAGTCCACTAGGATCTTCTTCTCAGCATTTCGGGAAGCTGGGCGTTTCCTTAACTCTTTATGACCCATCAGGAATTTCAAGCCACTATAGGTGGAAATTTTCCATAGTCTCATGTCAAAAAAAAGAGAGAGAGAGAAGTTGAAAACTTTTCTGTCCTCATTTGTAAGTTTCATAGACAATAAATATTATTAATAGACAACATTTATATATACTGTTTTGGTTAGAGGAACATCTGACATAATTTCAGTTAAAAGTTCAGATATAAATGTTAATTCAGTTTCCCAGCTAAAAGGGAGTTTAGCCATATTCCTGTCCCTTTAGAAATACTTTTAAAACTTTGATCAGTTTAAGGGTCTTGACAAACAGGAGCATTTGGGGCGTGTCTCAACCGCTGGCTTTCTACCTCCTTTTGTTTTGCTTGGTTTCTTTTGGGGGGCAAGCATTTGTCAGTATCCCTCTGTTTGCTGACAGATTGGTTATATAAGGTTAGTGTTGGCTTCATCATCATAAAATCTTTGCCCGGACAGCAAGTTCTCAGATTCTGTCAAATGAGAACCTTATCCTGAGAAGCTGACAGGTGTGCACAGTGGCAGGACAGGGTGGGCCTCCCCACCAAGGTCATTATTGGGAAGGAATCTGGGGAAAAGAAGCTTGGAAATAAGAACTGTCATTACAGGGTGCTTAGAATGTTTCTGATGAAACTATTGCCAAAAGAAGCCTAGGCCAGAATCAGATGAGGGATATTTATGGACCACCTACTGTGCGCAGTATGAGAAAAATATAGGCTTCACTCTCTGCCTTCTGTAGCATAATGTCAATAACACTAAGTGGACTCTTCTATGGAATCTTACTAAATGTTAGGGACTGTGCTCGGCACCTGTTAGGCCTTATCATCTTGATGTAAGTAACATAATTGCCTTCATCTAATAAATGAGAGAACTGAAGCTCCGAAAGGTTAAGTAACCGTCCAAAGCCACACAAATGGCTAGTTGAAGTCAAGACTGGAACCCAGGCCCGTGTGAGTTCAGCACGCATGGAACCTAGTACACCTGCAAATCAGGAAGCAGCACAAGGCAGTTTATAGTCTGTGCCAGAACAAGTATAAGAACTGGAAATGCAATACCTTGTTGAGAGAAGAGGGAGATTGCCGTGGGTTGGGGCAAGGAGGAATGTTCTCGCCGAACATGTGACTGCAGAGTTACTAGGGCCTGGGACAGGAAACTAATCGCTGAAATGCCTATTTTGCTTCTCTGAGTCCTTGCTTTGTCTTTTCATCAGAAAATATAGGCTTCACTCTCTTTCAGTCCAAACTGAAAAGAGGATATGAAACCTTTAGACTAGCACAGGCTAGAGCAGAAACACAGCCTGCCTTACATCCTGGCAAATTCATTTTTGGTTCCAAAGCTGGGAAGTTCTAAAATGATCAGTTAGCTGAAATTTGGGGGAAATTTGGCAGGCCTAAGTGGCCCTATGGGTGTGCTATCCATTTTGAGCTATCATTCTGGGCAAAAGGGAGATGATTTCTGACAGCAGAAAGAAAGGAGCGTCGATGCACTTTGAATGAGACTTTTCATTGACAGTATAACGTCTACTAAGTCTAGCTCTGTACCAATCCCTACTTCACTGACAGTGCAAATATAATGTGAAGGAGAAATTTTTGAAATGCCTAGGAGAACAAACTTCCCAAGCACTTGCAAGAACTTGAGAAATGCTGGTGTCTTGAATAAGAGGCAGGGTGAGGTGCAGAGGCCTGGATCTGTAAAATAATGGGGCCAGTGCGTGCGTTCTCTAGACTTTGTTCAGCTCTGAATTTATATATATATATATATATATTTAGAGGCTAATTCAAGTTAATGACATCTGTCATAAAAATAATGGTTGACTATTCCGGCGGTGGTCAGCTTGAAGAAGAGAATGATGTGAAGGTGGACTATTTGGTGCATGATAACTGCCTTCAAATATTTAAAAAGCTCTGGACGAAGAGGGGCTTAATAGTTTTATCCTGGTAAGCAGAAGGCAAACAGAAAAGCAGAAGGCAAGCAGAACCTCACCAGGGCATAGATTTCAGCTCAGGTGAAGGAAAAACTTTTCTAAGAGTGAAATAGTTTATCTATCAGAATAGTAAGCCTCATTGGGAGCATCCAAAGGAAGCTTAAATGAAGCTCTCTGCAGGATGAAGCACACGGGAGCTGGACTAAGATCCTTCCAAATCTGAGAGTCTATGTCCTTGAACACAATAGAACCAAATACTTTTAGGAAGTAGTCAGATCATTCCTTAATTCCAGCTAGCCTTCTCCCCAATTCCTCTGAATTTCAGAGGTTTCACTGCATTCCTAAACAGGAAAACCTCGGAGGGAGTCAGGATCTCAGCCGTCCTTGGCCGTGGTGGAAATCCAGAAATAGAGCAATAAGGTTAAGCAGTTTTCCAAACTATTAGACCTTTTCATCAGCTGCTCTTCCCATGCCTTTTGCAAATGACCTACTAACTCCCAGAGAGAAAATATTGAGAGCTGCACAGTCCTTTCTGCAAAGGCTATTACATCCTTCCCCACCCTTGGAATCACTGCACTTCCTGTGGTCTTTCCTTCACCCTCACAGGCATGGAAGGAAGGAAGGCAGGTTTCTGGCCAGCAAGAGCACTTTGGAGCCCTCTAGTTCAAGAATCTGGGGACGTGGATTCTGACACAGGCCAGTTGTTAACCAGCTGGGCAGCCTCACGCAGGTCACTTCTCTTCTTAGGTCTGTTTTACCATCTCCAATGAGAAATGGTTTCGTTGACACGAGTCCTATGTTTCCTTCAGTTCTCAAAATTCTGTAAGATTTCAGGAAGTCTTCAGAGAGGCACATCTGGCTCCATCGCTTTTATTTTAAAAGCACATTTTTTTTCCTTGTTACATAATAAAACTCATTGTAGAACATTTAAAAATATATGAAAGCACAAAACAAGATAAATCACACATTATATGACCAGCTAGACACAGAAGATGTTACCTGTGATGCATGTGCTCCCAACCTTTATCCTTAGCATGGCTATACAATGTATATAAATATATATGTTTAAATAAAAACAGAATTAGATTATTTATATACTTTTAGACCCCCTGCTAATACTTTTACAAATGCCTTCTGAACATATTATGATCCAGATAACATAATTCCTACTAGTCTATTGGTCTGGCAATATACAGTGATCAGCAGTTCTCAAATTTTATGAGGTGCAAATGAGTCATCACCCCAGAGCATCTGGACACATAGAGCTGAGCTGGGGCCCAAGAATCTGCATTTTAGCCAGGTTTTTCCAACACGGGTGGTCCATAGACCACATTTTGAGGAATAAGGTTGCAGACATACATTTTGTAAATTAAACAGGATGCCCCCTCCCTGCCCTTGCTCGTGGATGAGGAGATGTTTCTATACTAGTGTCTTTGAAAGCATACTCTCCGCACCTGGGCTCTAATCTGCTTTCAGAACATGGGTTCTTTCCGCCTTGGTAAACGCCTCTGCCCCAGTTTGTGGACTTGTGATAAAATAAGTCTACTCAAGTTATATAGTGACCAATACCTACCATTTGAAAAGTGCAGTAGCCGGTTTCTATGTCACAGAGCACCTCTCGTGATAATAATGACTAATGATTATATTTGTTCCTATTTTATCAATGAGGAAACTGAAACGTGAAGGGGTTAACTCAGTTACAGATGATCACACAACCCTTAGGAGTAAAACCAGGTGTTCTGAACCAGAGGCCCCACTTCACTGCTAGGATAGGAGAGCTTTGCCCCTCTTGGGGATCGTATAAGAGAACAAGAGGGAGATGATGTTAAGAGGACATTTCTAATGGGTACATTTTGTCTATGCTCCAGGGATTTTTTTCAGAGAGGCCTGATTAATTTCTGAGCCTCAGAACTAAGGGGCAAGCCCATGCCATTTAGGTAGGCTGTGGCTAAGTATAAACCAGGAAACCAGATTGCACTGAGAGCTGGCAGCACGCTCTCCTTCACCGTCATTCAGCATGGTGGGAGTCAGCTGCCCCTGGCAACTAGAAGGCAGAGGGAGGCACCTGGCAATAGCACACTGGTTTGTGCTGAGTCAAATCACTACTTTTGGGTCAGGAAGACTTTGACGTTTGGAAATGGGGTTCTCTTCTCGTTTCTCTGCCCAGGTTTGTGTCAGCATCTGAGGTTTCACATTAGAGAATATCAGGGTAGGAGAATATCACTGAGCTAACCCATCACCTCCTCAATGCACTGACCTAGAAACTCAGGCTGGGTTAGGCAGACTTGGCCATAAGGTAGTACAGGGGCCAGGTCATCTGATCATCTGATCATTGCTCTTGGCTTGTTTCATTATTATTTTTCTAGTGCTGTGAGAGGAAGACTGGAGTTTCTGAATGTGTTCATTTATCCAGGAAGAGAAAACAATTTTAAAAATCACAACAGCAACACCCATGACAAAGCAAAAGGAGAGTCCTAGGGAACTCCTGTTATCTTTTTAATCACACCATATTGACTTTGCAGCCTGAGGTCTTGTGTCCAAAAGGCACAGCTGCCTTTTTGGTGGTGGGGTGGGGGGAGAGGAGAGGTTCCTTCAGTATCTCAATTCTGTCTCTATTCTGCTACCTAGTTTTTCTCTTTATAAAAAGCCTATGTTTCTTAATATTGTAGACGACCCTAATGATCTCTTGGTGAGCTGTTTTGTTTTGTTTTGTTTGTTTTGTTTGAGAGGTACTCACCGTTCTCATGGTATGTATTGCATCAATAAGCCTGTTCTGCTCACAAACATCCAGACAGCCTTTCTTGTTTCAGTTCCTAGCTTCCTCAGCCTAAGAGAACTGACGGTCAACCACCAGGGTCCGGGTGGCCAGCCCTAGAAACCTCTTTCTATAGGATCGTAGAAGGGTTAGGGGTGTCAGTTTTGATGTGAGTTTCCTGACATTATTGTATTTTATTGCAGTGGGTCCAAAACGCTACGGAGCCCAAAATGATTTGGGGGAACTTCTGAGAAAATATGCCCCCCGCCCCTGAGAGTTTGGCCTAAAAGGGCTGTCTGTGGTTGAGGGCTGGCGATCTGCGTTTTGCCACAGCTTCTTCCGGAAGACTGTGAAGAGGTGCTCTAAGGATCACAATTCAGGAACTGAGAGATGACACTGTCTTCTCCTTCCTGCCCTCCCCCTCTCAAGGGCACAAAATGCAGGTTTGTAAAAAATGATCCCATATGGCGTTATGCATCGTGAAAATAAACAGAATCCTAATTTTCTTGCTATCAAATAAAAGAATATAGGTGAAAACAGTTTATAAATAAAACATTACTATAAAAAAGGAAGGTGATAAATGCCTTGAGCAGCTAGGCACTTAATTAGAAATGTGTTTAGTGACAACACAGCATCTACACAGTCATGGCCCCAATTGCGACATTGTCACCTGGTCCCAGACCCTCTGCATGTAGCCTGAGAGGTGGCAGCACAAGAAGAAAAGGGGATTTTACTTGTAGGATTGGCTCCTCGTCCAGTGCTCCTTCCTCCTGGACACTCTGCCTTGGCTGAGTCAAATCATGTGAAGTTCTATAGAAATCAGTTTGCCTAAAGTACATAACTCTCCTACTTAGAAATCTGAATGGGGACCCACCCAGCTGCAAAGAAGAATGTGACTCATACGTATACATACACCTCCACAGATGCACACACCCAAATAAACACACACACACAGACTTTGGCATCGGTATTGACACCCATATCGACACAGATACACACATGTATTTTCACAGATACATGTTCACATTGATGTTTGTGTTTATCCACACATATACACACGTATAGGACACAGACACACTCAGCCCTAAACATTCTCCCTTACATAAATACACATGCAGGGGGTCCTAAACACTCTCTGTATGCTTCAACTCGGCAAACATGCCATTTCATATAGTCATGGTCCCTGAGTGCTACCTGAGGACAGGTTCCCATACTGACCCCTCATCCTAGGTAAGTATATACACCCATGATTTAATACATGTCTATTGTGTTCTTACGTGCCAGGACCTGTTAGGAACTAATGATCAGTGGGTGAACAAAAACACTTTATCTTTGCCTTTACTGAGTCTGTGTATAATGAGAGAGGTAAGTTTTTTAAGATGCGTGCAAAGTTGCAGCTGTGGTGGGTGCTATGAAGGAGGTGCAGGGTGTTTTGAGAAAAACTGACTAATACAGAGAGCTCAATAAAGGTTCCCCCCAAAGAAGTTAAGTTTCAGCTAAGAGCTAAAGGATGGCTGGATCATTTCTAGAAAAAGAGGGGAGGGAAGAAAATGCCACTCAGGGAGAAAAGCAGTGTAAATGCCCTATGCTAAAAGGAAGCCTCATGCATGCATAGGAAGGACTAAGCAAAGGTGAGGTGTAGCTGGTATGCAGAGAAGGGGAGCATGGAGGGTATGAGCTGAGCCTGCAAGAGGCACACAGGTGCCACACGTGAAGGGCCTTTTAGGCTGCATTAGGAATGGGGTCTTTATCTTAAGAGCATTTAGAAGCCATTGGTACGCTTATAGCAGAGACCAGATTTGTGTTTTGAGACTATCTCTGAAGATAGGCCTACTCATGCAAAAGTATTCTGACGAAGATAAGTGCAATCCTATGGTCATAGGTATACTTGTGTGTGTTTTCTTAGAAATGCATACTCACATGTAAGTATTGTCTTGCAAATGCTGCCTCTGTGAACACACCCATATGATTTATGCTCATGGCATATACAAACCCCGTGGGTGCCGGGAAGCAGGGCGACACCCTCCTCACTGGGTACCATCAGGACAAAGCCAGTCCTTGGGGAGGGACCGGGGAAGTGGTGGATGAGAGTCAAACCCTCTGACTTTGGAGTTTGGGGCTTTGAGGTTTGGCCTCATCTATGGGCCTCCAGCTCTGTTCCCTCTTCTCTTGGCTCAGAGCACCCAGTGACAAGGTGGGGTTTCTTCCAGAACACGATCATTGACTATTCTTGGCCTGGACAAGGAGGGGAGGATGGGCAGGTCGGGTTGCATAAAGATTGCCTTGTGCCCTCCCAGAGTTGTAAGCAGAGCCTCTGGCCAGCTCCATGCCTGGACTGCTCTTTGCATAGACTTGGCGAGACCAAGCAGTAAACATAAGGATGGGAAATAAGAGGTCTGCAGGTCCTGGTGGGGACCGTGGGGAGACTTGAAGTAGTGCATTCTAGAAGTAACCACTTTGGGAAATGTGACACAGGAGGAAGAAACGGGACAAATCCCGGCAGGAAAGCCTTTTTAAGGCAAGACGTCTGACTCTGTCCCTTACTGCCTTGGCACAATAAACTCATGTACACACATATTCCTCCAGTGGGTGTAGCATCTCACAGCAGAGGAAGTAGCAAGTAATTTATCAGCCACAATACCCTACATTATTTTCTCTCCAATGAACTAGAACTACACTTGTGTACATTTTGCTCCTGTTGACCAGCAAAGACAGTGAGGTCCTTGACCAGAGCCAGCAACAGACCCCAGGAAGACCAATAAACACATTCATGCAGAATTAAAGACTTACCTACAGTCTTATATCTCAGGACCATAAAGAGGTTCCCAAATAATTTTTCGTAGCCTAAAGACTCCTGCCCACTGAGATTTCATGTTTTCAAATGTGCACTTGGAAATGTTTTCTTCCATAATTAAAAGGAATTATATAATGTAATTTGAAGCTCTTTTTATTTTGCTTCAGGCAGTGTAAGCAACATCCTTCTTTTCTCCCAGTTGGGTGCTCTTTTATGCTATCCTGGCAGTGAGCTACCAGATCCATCAAGTGCTGAAGGCCACAGCACTGTGCTTAAGGGGACACTGTGTCGTAACAATCCCTCACATTGATCCAGCACTTGGCAGTGTACAGAGGGCTTTTATATCTGCTATCTTGTCTAATCCCCACAACTCTTAGGTCAGCATGGTAGTTCCTATTTTACAGATAAAAAGACTGAGGTTAAAAGATTTGCCTATAGACAGGAAGCTAACACATGGCAGGGTTGGAACTTGAACCCAGATCTTCACACTCAACCTCAAGAAACAACACAAGTCTGGCTATGCTTTGCTACCCTCCTGGGACCCAGGGGTCTTCTCACTGTACCTCTCTGCTTTCTGCTGCATTTTATCTTCTAAATTTAGGGTTAACATTCCCTAGCACTGAAGCTACAGCTGCCAAGCTACAGGTAAGCAATTATCTGCTCCAGGGACGGTCCCTGGGATGCTTTCAGTATTGACAAGCCCCAAGCCTGGGTGAGCACATGCTGAGAGTGGACTTCATCCAGTTCTATCAACTATGACATAGCCTCCAAGCCTTTCATGTTCCAAGTGCCAGACACCAGATGCGTAGTCTCCACATCGGAGCTACAAGACAATGTGTCTTGCTACCTATACCTGCCCCACTGGGGGACTCTACTAAGGCTGTCCTTGTTGCCTTTGCTTAACTCCTCTTGAATCAGGGTGTTCCTAGGGTAGGACCCAGTGTGATTTGCCCTAATCCCACACCCACCGGGCACGGACCAGCCTACTGTAAAGGGCCAAGTTCCACACCTTGATAAAAATTACAGGCTCTGAGAAATATTTCAACTTCTTGAAAACAGCTTTTGTTTTATTTTAGTCATAGCAATTAGATGTTCTTGTTTTGCACACACATCTTCCAACAGAGTTGGCTTCAGCACAGGTGAACAGCACATAATGGGTCTAGGAAAGCCTGGGGTGGATGATAATCCCAACCACATGGAAAACTCCCGTTGGCAAATCTCTTTTCCTCATAGTGTCAGCTTATCTGGTTTACTTAGCTTTCCAAGCATTGTGTGATTAATTCACTCACTGATTTCTTCAAAAGATTTTTGCATATATATATTCAAAAAAATACACATATATATGTTGGAACCTATGCTAACATCAGAAGATATAACCATAACCAAAGTGGACATGGTTAGTCCCTGTTTTTTAGTTTCTTATGGACTAATAGAGAAGACAGACAATGAAAGGGAGTTATCAGTGGTATTTGAATCAAGTTTCCTAATAGTAACACCACAGACTTAAATATGCCATGAACAGACTTAAGGAAAGGAAAATAGCTTCTGGATTTTGCCAGTATATTCAGAAAGATATCTGGTATCTTTCAGCCTCAGACTTGCCACCAACCAATCATAAAAATATTATTATTTTCCTTTTAAAACCCTCAGGGGAAAGTTGGTGGCTCTCAAGTGAAGTTGGTGGCTCTCAAGAATATCAACTGTCTCAGTCTTGGCCCACCTCTATGTCCTGTTCTGAGGGTCACATTTTACGAGGAAAAAAAAAGGGTATTTGGAGCCTTTCTGGACTTATTGTATTTAGCAAATAAAAATATAAGACATCCAGTTAAATTTGAATTTCAGTTAAGCAACAAGATCTTTATTTATATACATATATTCTAAATGTTGCATGGAAAATGCTTATACCAAAAAAAAAAAAAAAGGACTGTCTGAAATTCAAATTTAACTGGGCATCTGACAGCCAGTCCTTCTAGAGAATAAGAGCAGAGATAGTGAAGAAACCCAGCACTTCTTCTCAAAACGAACATCTGAAGGAGCCTGGCTTTTTAGCTTGGAGACAATGAGAGTGAGAACCTAGATTTATGTCGGGAAGCATTTTCCAAGCTGTGTTTCTAAAATATACACTGGAAATAGCAAAAGGTGCGGTGGGCGGAAAACAAAGGTTTGAGCTCAAAAGTCTGGCAGGCGAAAAGTTTGGGAGACGTTGCATGCCCAGCATCCCCGTTTCGGGGTTCACTCTCTGCAGCAGCATAGTAGCAGTTTGGAACACTTTGCAGGAAACATACCTGCTGGCCAGGTGTAACCTAACATGTCCACAGAGTGTAATTTAGGGGCTTTTGTCCATTTGGTTTGATATGTTTGCTTTACAGTGGACACCTATTAACATCATGCAGGCTTCCTACTCTGCTCCTCACACTTTGAGGAACACTGGTATAAAAAATGAAAGTTGTCTTCAAATACTCCCAAGTGCTGCTGCTGGGTGGGGAGGAAGCGGTTTTAGTCTTCGCAAACCAGAGGGCAGGTCTGGACCCAATGCATGGACACATCTAGAGGAAAGACGAAGACCAGAACTTTCTAACAATTATAGTAGTCTGAAAGGTAATTTCAGTTTCCTGTTTCTAGAGACATTAAAGCAGAAACGAAGTGCCATCAGGGACATCAGAGAAACTTTTTGTTCTGTGTGAGAAATTCTCAGGGTCTGCCCTGAAAGATGCGTTCAAATAAAACACTAATGGGACCTGTAGCAGCAAATGTTCCTTAAAACAATACCCCCAGTTCTACACCCTTTCCGCAGCCTGAATCGTTCCCTTTTGCATTCATGCTCACTAGTTCTCTTCATATCTATGTGAACTCCTTGAGAGGTTTGGCTGCTATCCTGGGTTTCAGCTGTCGGGAATCCCACCCCCAGCCTCTGGGAGGGGCTCCTAAGCCTCAGTGTAATGGGGAGCTCTCTGCAGAGCTCTGCAGCCCATTGCTCTAGGACTGGGGGACTGCCCCATGCAGTGTCCATGTAAGGACAGGTCACCACATTTGTGAGGCACTTGGTGTCAAAGAAACCGACAGAGGGTCAAATCCTAACTCTGCCCCTTCCCGAGTCCATGACCTGGAGAAATTGCTCAGTCTCCCCAAGCTGAATTTCCCTCTGTGAAAAAAATAGAAATGATAACACTGCAGCATAGTATCACGAAAATTAAAAGAGATTAAAAGTACATAAAAGACCCAGCAGACTGTCTGTCCAGTACCCAGCAGCCATTGAGTAAAATGTTTATTGGGTGAGAGTGTGCATGACCACGATGGCAAAACCTGTCAAAGGAGCTGAAGGACTCCTTTTTTAAAAATTTCCTAATTGGTGTGCCAAGATGTCAAGCCCCCGCCGAAGTAATACACTGGAAATTGTCTAATCTCTGCCACCTTCCTTTCGAGAATCTGTGCTTGAGATCGGAAAGTAAGGCATGCGCATGGCTTTCCTTCCTGCGCTGGACCTGGGGGCGGGTTATCCCCGTTCTTGGTTTAGGTGACTCTGCAGCCTCGTCCATTCTGGGCTCCAGTCCTCGTCTATAACATAAAGGGATTGGACTAGGGTTGCGTCTAGGTTTCATGAGCTGTGCCTTTGAATTGAGGCAGTGAACGCAGATGTTTAAGTAACGTTAATGGTCCACTGAACTTAATGAAAAAAAGACTTCCCCAAACTAAAGCGCTGTGTGTGTTTGTGTGTGTGTGTGTATGTTGTGTGTGTGTGGGGGGGGGGCACAGCAACATGAACTATACAGAAGGTGCTTTGAAATCACTTTAACTTGTTCCTGTCTGTAGGTTTGGCAAATAAAGAGACCCAGAATTAGTTGTGAAGAAGTGAGATGAGCGCTGATCCCAGAATGGAGAAAGCTGGGTTCAAGTCCCAGTCCTGCCTCTACAGGCAAAGCTCCTTCTCCATCTCCAGGGTGTGGCACTCCCCTTCCTCCCCATCCTTCACGTGAGGGGTTTGGTCCCAGCATCTCAAAGCTCTGTGTCTCTTGGGGAAATGTCTCTGATCTATTTTCGCAGAGATTTGCATGCTCTCCACAAGGATTATCATCTGGCTGACTCAAATGGTACTTATTTCTTTTGTTTGATCTGCTTTGGTTTCATAACAAGCTCTACAGCCAATTTTAGCCCTTGTCGGATTAAGGGAGTGTCAAAACGAAGGTATTGGAGCGTTTGTCATGGTTTCTGCTGGGGATACTTGCCTGCCCCTTCCCCACCCCGCCTCACCCTTCCACTTGGCACAAGCAAAACCCCTCCCCCTCTGTGGATGACACGCTAAGTGGAATCTGGTTTTCACATTAGCTGAGAGGAGGCCCTGAAGTCAGAAATCCTTGGCACATGAGTCACTTTGTCTCTTTGTGCCTGTTTCCCCCAACTATAAATAGGCAGAGTCACGCACTTTCTCATCTCCCAGTGTTTGCAGACCCCCATAAAGCTGGTTTTGTGCAGGTGAGGTGTCCTTTTCCCACTGGCAGGTCTCTACTTTCACAGATGGCTCTCTCGAATGTCTCGGCCCAGGGGGACTCTCCAGTAAGGCAATGTGTCCCTCTGTCTCTCTGCTTCCACTTCCAGAACCCAGCCATCACTGACTGAGTGAACTTTCTAACACGCAAAAGTCGGCTTTGCCGTAAAGCCTTCCGGGGCTCCCTGTGACCTTCAGGATAAAGGCCTCGGTGGGTGGGCTCACAAGGAAGCACAGTGGCAACTCACACTGAGAACTAATGACACGCCCCATGGATGCCAGCATGCAGCGTGCTTCTCCGTTAGGGACTGTGAGGTGCAAGGCAGTGTGTCGGGAATAGAGAGGAATGGGTGTGGGTCCTGTGTTTAAGAAGCTCACACCTGTTTAAAAAAGGTCAACAGGTACACAAAAACAATGTTTTTATTTTTCAAATGGTGAAAGTACTCTTAGAAATCACTGACCTTGCCCAACTGTCTGACTTTACAGTAATAGAAACTGATGTCACAGAATTGGCAAATCTTAAAGAAAAACATGTCTCGCAAGAGGTCTCCCGGCTTCTGCTCTGGCTCTACCACCAGGAGACTCTCGCCACTCTGCAGCCAGAGTCATCTTTCTGAGCAGCTTGTGAGCTTGTCACTCTCCGTGTGAAAGTTTTCTGGGCCCCCACTGCACCTATGAGAGAAGCCCGACCTCTTCCTAGGCCTGCCGTGCCTTGATGGTCAGGGGCCTGCAGCTGGGCCCTAACAGGGACGTGCCTCTGCCAGATCCTCAGGCTTCTTAGTGTCATTCAGTCTCAGTCCCCATGGACCACCCCCAGGGGTGCCCTCCCTGATTGGGGCAGATACAACCCACTCACTCTCTTCCCGTCACCCTGATCGGCTGCATTCACAGCACATACCACCATTGACATTGGCTTGCTTGTCTACTGATTTTCCTTCTTTATTACCTGGGTCCACTCACTAGAGGGTGAGCAGCGGGAAGGCCAAGATTTGCCTTTACCACTTAGTGTCTACAACATAATTGACTCATAGTTGACACATGAATATTCTCTGACTGACTAAACAAACGAATACCTATTGAGGAAATTTGAAAATGCAGAATAGCATAAAGTAGCAATTAAAATTACTCATATTTCATCCTTCCAGTAATTACTTCTGTTCATATTTTGAAATATTTCTTTTGCTCAGGTCTTTTTTTCTATATATATGTATGATGTATAGCCTGTATTTAATAAAAATTTAGATTTTTGAATCCTGCTTTTTTCACATATCATTATATTGTATCTCTACATGTTCTAAAATAATCATCTTTTTAAATATTATTTTAAGTGCAGCATAAATTTTCATATGAATGTGAGAAAATTAGTTTAAGTATTTCCCTATTGTTAGACACTGATACTTTAACTTTTCTTTCTAATCGATCTCCTCTCTGCCCAAAACTTTCTAATAGAATTTTGTTTTTTTGGTTACCAGAGTTATCTGGTAACAGTTCCTTAGCTGGAGTAGCTGGGCAAAAGATGTTACTTTCCAGAAATGCCAATAAACCAAGTCTCAGTTTTGTAAGTTTTCTGTGACCTCTTTCAGTGGGGATTGACTTAGTCGATGATCTAGTTATCAAGGCAAAGATATGTGGTTAATAAAGGGTTGTGTTTCTAAAACTTCCTGCTTGAAAGGTAAATCAATTCAAGTGTTCGTAACTGAATGAAGTGAATGGGGAAACGGAGGCCAGCCCTTGTTCCATCTAATGCAGACACTTAGCCCAAGAATGTTGTCCTGTTGAAATAAACAGTCAGATAGAAAAGACTCAAGGGTTAACAAATCTTCATGGACATAAAAACTTGGTGAACTAAAAGAATATCAAAGATTACTCACTCCCTCACTTTTTAAAAAAAATGAAACCGAGACTCAGAGAGAGGCCACCTCTTAGCTAGGATCTTACAGCAAAAAAAGTGGAGCCTCTTTCCTCCTCTCTCTCTCCTCTCCCTGCCTGCCCCTCTGTCCTTTGCTTCTTCCTCTCAGAATTAGTCTTTCATGAAACAGATTTTAGAAAAGTTTTTAACAGAACTGGAGAGCTCTAAGAGATGAATGACTCCAATCTCTTTGTTTTTGAAGATGAGGAAATGGAGGTCCAGACAAGGGAAGGGCGTTGTACCAGGTCACCACACCACCAGCTGGAGGCAGGGCTGAGATGAAAACCCACTTCCTCTTCCTTCTCATCCCTCAAGTCTTTCCACTGGCCCAGCTTTGTGGGCCTTATAGAGTTGGCACTTAGCAGCATCTGCCTTTGGGCTGACTTTCCTTGAGTGCTAAGAAATCATGTTATTCTATATAGAGAACTGATCCATCAGAATCTTCCCTTGAAGCCAGCTGACACTTGCGCAGTATTGCCTGTGAGCATAGCACTGCAGTAGTGCTAAGGCTATGACACTACGTACAGCTAAACATCCCTTTCACAGCATGCCCCACCCCATGGAGCATCGTGCTTCCTCATGCACACAGACTCTACTTCCTCGCTCTTGCCATGCTACTCGTGATTTTTTGATTGTTGTTCTCGCTCACTAGATTATAAGCTTTCTGAGAGCAGAAGCCCTTTTTCTGTCTTTGTTTTCTCAGCATTCTTTGTCCTACTTCACAAATCAGGGTCTGGTCCATAATAGAGTCTCCATAAATAGCATGAATGAATAAAAACAGTCTCTATGTTAGTTCGCTCAGGCTGCCACAACAAGAATACCACAGACTGGGTACCTTAAACAATGGATATTTATTTTCTCACAGTTCTGGAAGCTGGAAGTCCAAGGTCAAGCTGCCCGCAGGGTTGGATTTTTCTAAGGCTGCCTTCTTGCTGCTGTTTCACATAGTCTTTCCTCTGTGTACCCACATCCCTGGTGTCTGTGTGTCCTTAGAGGGACGCCAGTCAGATTTTAGAGGGACGCCAGGCCTCATTTTAATTTAATCACCCCTTTAATGGCTCTAGTTCCAAATACAGTCACATTCTGAGGTAGTGGGTGCTCAGGCTTCAACATATTAATTTTGAGGGAACACAATTCAGTCAATAACAATTCCCTACCCTTTACCAGCTCATACTTTAATAAAAGGGATGGACACACAAAAATGAAATGATAAGATAAAGTAATAAGTGCTACAATAAGGGAAAGTAAAAGTCTTGGGGAACCCAGATAATGGGTAATGATTGTGATAGCTGCCTCACTGAGCATCCCTATGTGCCATAGCTCTCCTAGGTATAGACAGTATTATTTAATTTGATACTTGCCAGGATTAAATGTCAGCAACATATACGAGTGCCTGCCATGTCAATCACTGTCTAAATGCTAGAGATCCAAAATTATATAAGTTTAGATCACAGTAGAAAGGCTCTCACTGTTTAATAAGAAAATGGACACATACACATATGTCTGGTACACTGCCTTAAGCCATGTCTGCCATGTTTTTGGCTCCCACACTGCTGGTTATTCTCCAGGTGAGTTAGTCTGTGTTCATCCAGGAAAACGGGAAGTCTTTTGACCTAACAAATGTCATATTATGACGAACACTTTGCAGATGAAGAAACTAAAGCATGGCCAGTAAGTGACTTGCCCCACGTCGCACAGCTAGTAAACTGTAAGTTTAGGGCTTAAATATACTTATTCTGGCTCCAAAGTCCACTCTTTGAACCAGCACCCCATACTGCTTCTCCATGACAAGGAATCTTATTCTCATCCGAAGAGGAAGGGGAACATGAGACCACTTCAGAAAAGAACAAAATTTAAGCTGATCCACAAAGTGGGATAAAGAAAGCAGGGAAGAGAATAACAAAAACGAAAAACAAAAAACAGGATTATAATGGTCAAGGTCTGTTAGGAGATGGCTGAACAGGTAGCATAGAGGGCTGCTGAGTGAGGTGAAGCTGGAAAGGTAAACTGAGGTCAGATTAGGTGAGGTTTTATTTTATATAACAATAAAATAAGGCTGGATTCTCTAGATGCTGGGGAGCTATTGGATATTTTAGCAAGAGATCATTCAGTTTTACCTCTTCATCTTATCAAAAAAGAAACCAAGCTCCAAAGAGAAGTGATTTCCCAAGGCCACACAGTTGGTGGCAGAGATGACACTAGCACCCAGATTTCCCAGTCCCAGTCCAATGTTACACTGTTAGACTCTGCCTTCATAAAAGCATATGAAAACTGACATTTAATAGCGAAATGCACACGCACGCACGCACGCACGCAGCACGCACGCACGCATATACGCATGTGCGAGTCTGGTATGCTGTCTCGAACTGTATCTGCCCTGCTTATAGTTCCCCATACTGTGATTCGCCAGGCCGGGGATTCATTCTGGTTCCAACTACGAAAACGGAAGTCACTCTAGGTCTTTCAACATAAGAAATGTAATATAAGGAATTGGATGCACAGTTGATAGGTGAACTGAAGAAGCAACAATTGGCAACACGGGAAGATACCGCTGGAGGAACACATGAGAAGGTGGTGGTAAAATATCCCAGAAGGCAGGGCATTTATTTAGCAGGAGCTAGAGGCACAGGGCAGTGAAGACACTGCTAGAGGTGCTGCTGGAGGCAAAAAGAGATTTAACAGTCGACTTCTCCTGTCTCTCCCCTAATCTTCTATCATAGATTCCCATCAGCTGAACTTGCCTTGGAGTCACAGGGCACACTAGCCTGGAACATGTAGGTCTCTATGATGCAAAGTAGAGCAGGAAGCATGAGGAAAGGTGCAGAGAACAGGGGCTGAATGGCACCCTGGGGTGACCTTGGGCAAATCACTTGTCTCTCAGAGTCTTAGTTTCCTCATTGGTAATTTGAGAAGAATAATACCTCTCACGTTTGTTGTGAGACTTACCTGAAATAAAATATGTGAAAGCATTTTACAAGCTTCAAAAGGCACATACGTATACAAATGTCAGGGCTTTTCTTACTGGTTTTAGACTTTAGGCTTTTTAAAAAAAAAAAAGGAGGGTGGTGCTCAGGTGTCATCAGGAACATTGTAATGCCCAGCTCACTACTTAAGGGAAGGAAGTAGCTCTGCATGTTACCATTAGTTATTCCATCAGCCTTCACAACTACTGACAGATTTTAAATAAATTGTCACATAACTGAAAGAAGGTCAGAACAGGTTTTCAGTTTTATTTGAGGATATGTCTGTGGTTTTGAATCAAAAGGAGACAAATTAAGAGAATTCTAGAAATTACTTCATGACCATTTATTCCACGTTTTACATTTTACAAAGGACAAGAGAGAGGAAGGTATTTGCACATTGTCACAGGCCCAATTCTGAGCAGAGAGAGACTTATAGCCCAGAATAGTCTTCCTGCTTCCTTGATCGGACCGTTCTTCCTCGGACCCTGGGGTTTCAAATTAGTCTCATGTAATAATTTGTACTTTTAACTTTTCCTTCCTTCTTTTCCATTCATCTTTATGCCTCCCTTCTTACCTTTTTTGTCTCTTATCTCTTCTTTCTCATAATATTTGACAACTCAATTTCACACTTACTCCTCTCTACTCTGATGGTGGAGAACAAGAGCTTAGCACTGAGCCACACTTATTTTAAACTGAGATGCTGTAAACTTTTCTAGATAACTCAATTCCCTCTAAAATATCACGTGTAAGAAAGTATCATCACAAACTCTTTAAGACCGGTTTTTCTGCCAACCTTAGGGCTTGCTGTGAAAACCATAAGATATAATCGCTTCCTCTCTACCAGCAGAAAGTACAGGCGATGGCCACAACTTCTGACTGAGCACAAGTCCACTCCAACCAGACCTATGAGAACGGCAGTATTTTTACCGATGGCACAAGGTGGTTTGACACTCTTAGCAAGAGTGATCCTGTGACTTTCAATATATTTCAGTGGCAAGTAACATTGGTCAGTGGAGGACAAAGTTAAAGGGTATATTCCTCACTTGTAAAATGAAGAGATTGTGCTTTGATTGTTAAGTTTCCTTCTACCACTGACATTTAAGAAATCAGTATTCTTCCACCAAAGAAAGCCTATTATGGTCACAGAGGCACTAGGGTAGTAATAATCCCCTGAGTAACTCATGGAATTCCCATGGCCTACTGTGCACTGACATTTTGCTGGTGCAGAGTCTGTGGCATCTCAAAACGTAAGAGCTGGAAGAGTGTCAGTTATCATTTACTATGAGTACATTTAGGAATCTGGGACGTGAAACTGATTCCTTCAACAGAAATTCATTGTGCCCGTGCCATGTGCCAAGCACTATACAAGGTCCTAGGGTACAGTAATGAGTAAGACAGAGGCGGTATCCACTGTTACATATGCATAATAACAAGGAAACTAAAAAATAAGCAAGGTAATAGTTTGTAATCATTGCTTGAAAAGTAATAAAATGTAATGGATTGATTCAGTTTATTCAATAGATATTGAATGACCTGGGGTGGTGGCACTTTAGATGAGATCTGAAGCTTGAGAAGAAACCAGCTGTGAAAACCAGGGTGTAAAAAAGTTATAGGCAGGCTAAGGGAATAGCATGTCCAAAGGCCCTAAGGCAGAAAAGCACTTGGCATATTTAAGGAGTAGAAAGGCCACCAGTCTGGTTGGAATATAATAAGGGAGAAGTAGTATGAGTTGGCAGAGACTGAATTGTCCTCATGGGCCCTAGTAAAGAGTTTGAGTTTTATTCTCAGAATGGGAAGCCATCAAAGGCTCTTAAGCATGTAAGTGACATGATCTGGTTTACATTCCTTAAAGACCCCTCTAACTACTGGAAGGAGAATGGAATGTAGAAGAGAGAAAGAAGCTATTGAAATAGTCCAGACAAAAAATGATAAACAAAATTAGTAACAATGGAGATAGAAAGAAATAGAAGGATTGGAGCCTATAAGATTGGCTGATCTCTTGGATATAGAAACTGAGAATCAGGGGAATCAAAGACTTATAGACTTTTGAGCAGCTGGGTGAGTGAAAGTACCCATTGATATGCTAAAGAGCATCAGAGGTGGCCGTGATTAGAGGGACCTATTTATTGTAAAGGGACCCAGGGTTCTAGGGGACATAGGTTGAGAGCATACAGGTATGTGGTGGCATAAGAATTGGTATATGAGCCAATATTATCTATGCTTTAAGAGAAAGTGAGAACTCAAATTACTTTGCAGCAGTGGTATTCAGTGAGTGTGCTTTTTGTCCCTAAGGACATTTGACAATATCTGGAGACTCTTGGTTGTCAAGGCTTGAAGGGGAGAGAAGGTTTGGGGTGCTTCTGGCATCTAGTGGGTAGAGGCCAGGGATACTGCTAAACATCCTTCAATGCACAAGACAGTCCCTGTAAAAAGGACTTACCTTGCCCAGGTTGCTGTTTGATATTTACGTAACTGAAGGCTCGGGAAAGAGGAGTCACTTCTGAAGGACTATTAGGAAGGAGTCTGGACTCACTTCTGTGGCAGAAACTGACAGGAGCTGGTTGGTGAGTGTGGGGCTGACAAAGGTTCCTGTGGGTGGGGCTCGGGCCCCAGGAGAGGGCTGGGAGCCTTGGAAAGGATGGAGCACCGACTAGCTCCAAGCAGAGAGCGCTGAGCCTGGTGGGAGGCCAGGTAGACACATCACCAAGTGAGCACTTTGTCTCTGAGCAAGAGGATTGACAGAGATGTCCAGGTGTAAATCAAGGGTTTCCAGGAGGAATAAGCAGGTGAGGATCCTCAGGGGAGGGCTTCTTGGGGCTGGTTTCCAGACTAGAGAGTCTGCCCGTTCTCATGACTGCCTGTGCTGTAAAACCACCTGGGGAGATCTCAAAAGTACTCACACTGATGCCCTACCCCAGAGGCAGTTATTAAATGAGTCTGACTTCAGGCCCTCCTTCTTGAATTCTAAAAGTTCCTTCAGGTATTCTGGGTTGAGAACCATGGATCTAATCCAAGCAGTGAACACCAAGATGCCTCCAGGGCCAGATGATGGACAGAGCAGGCTCACCCCAGTGGGCAGCCTGCACTCAGCTGGAACCCACCACAGCCTTGTAGAAAGCAGGGCTCCCCGTCGCCAAACCTTCCTGTTTCCTTGTTTTTATTTACTCATTTTTTGAGAAGCCCCAAATCCAGATTTTTTTTAGTGTTAGCTCCAAATATCTTAAAATTCCATGCCAAACAAAACATGTATGCAGAGCACATTAGACCTTTGGGCTGTCGTGTAGCAACCTCTGATTCAGTCCAGTGGTTTTCACACCTTTTTTTTTTTTTTTTAGCCACAGGAGGTTTTCTCCAAACAAGTTATTTTGTAGAACTGCTACAGATTAAATAAATCCAAGCAGAACTTTGTGGGAACAGAGTGGAGACACATTCAGCCCCTCCTTCCTGCCTAAGCAGTTCTCGTGTTGCTGTGTGAGGCCCCTCTGGCTCTGGGGAACCTCTGTGGTCCGTTTGTCAGATGAGGAAACTGAGGCCCTGGAGAACACAGTCTCAGAGCAGTACCAACCCCACAGGGCCATTCGGAAATGTGTGGGAATGTTTGGAGTTGTCAGAGTGACAAAGCAGACACAACTGGCCTTGACTGGCTGGCAGCCAGGAATGTTAAATTTCCTGAAATGTCCAGGACAATAAAGAAGCATCCCACACAAAATGTTAACAGCTCCCCACGAGGAAACACCAGATGAAGAAGCCAAGATCCATGGGGACATCGGCTGGCAAGCTCCCTCACTGCAAAAGCCCCACAAGCTTGAGGATTTCATCTGTACCCATAAGGAGAGGTCATGGGCTGGGCCAGACTGTCCTTACTCCAAAACACAAGGGAGAGAGGGATATTTTAAAATTAAAGCAAAGAAACCTCTTGAAGTGAGGCAGCTACTACTTAAAAAACTAAGTGCCAGATTTTGAGACGTGACTCTGGGAGAGGAGCTGGGTGCTGCTGGGTCCCTTCAGCCGGGGCTGGAGGCCAGGGCTCAGCCCTGAGAGGAGGCAGATCAGCTACTGCAAGGAACTGAGGTTCCAGGAAACGCTGGAGGCAGAGCTGTCACACAGGTCTGATGGCCCCAATGGTCATTTAATCCCTAGGCCAAAATATGCCAGGTTCAAAAATAGGATGTGGGAGCAAACTCATCCTCACTTTTGTCATCACGATGCCACACGTTATACAGCGTTTCCTCCACTTAGAAAACTTTACTACAGAATCACAGAGTCAATAGCCATGGGGCCAAGGAAGAATGATGTACGTTTTATAGGCAAGGAGGTGAGGCCTCAGAGTGGTACTCACACTGCAATGTCCTTTTCAAGATCTGATTTTGTTTGTTCATGCCTACATTAATCCTCCTCGTGAGGAAGGTCAAAGTGGGACTAGTCTGTAGGCTAGACCAGAAGTTTTCCACTGTGGTAGGTATCACAATCACGGGAGAACTCAATAAACACATAGCAGGCCCAACCTTGCTTCAAGGGGCCTGGGTCTCCATACTCTCTTTTAGGTAATCCAGGTGATTCTGACACTCACCAACACCCAACCAGTCTATCCCAGCTCAACAAGACAAGTCCACTTTTCCTGTACTTGGATGTCGAGGCAACATCAAATTACCACGTGGGTTTCTAAATGCTTATTCTCTTAGCTGGTGATGGAGAAGAGACGGTATCCAGTGGTACTAGTGAGTTGGCTCTCGGTGAGGGGGACGCCCTGGTCGGTAGTGTGCCTGTTTCCACATGGACATTCTCCTACCGTGGCTAGTTACAAGCTACTAACATGACATCGCTGAGTGTGGAGCTGAGAAAGAGAGTGTGCAGTCTACTCTTTTGAGATAGTGCAAGCCAGCCCTAGCACACATATTCTGTGTCCCGTCTCTAAAGTCAGGGACTTTCCCCCCTAAAATAGCCAGAGCTGGGACAATGGACAGGTTCACGTGGAAACAAGGCATGGTCTTTTTCCAGGGGGCAAGTATATCATTAACACAATATTCTGAAATACCATGAATGTCTTTTACATGGTCTTTGAAGAGCAATAGACATGACTTTGAATCCCAACTTCGTGACTATTGTTTGTGTGACCTTGGAAGAGTCTAAAAATCTCTCCAGGCCTGAGATTACTCATATTAAAGCTAGAAACAATTACCCAGTGCTCAAAGAGAGACCTTAAAGGCTAAAGGATATAATACATGTAAATATGTAAGCTAGCACTGGGCAACTAGTGATAGTAAATGTTTTTGTCCTCTCCTTCCTCACCCACATTTTTAAAGTAGAAAAGACCCCACTCTCCCCATCTACACAGCTTGCTGGAGAATCAGACGCGAGTAGGGTCTTGCTTAGCAAGCCACCGCCAGTTGACATAGAAGCCACCCTGCATCCTTGCCTCTTGACTCAAAAGGTCAAGAAATATGTCACCAGACTACAGCCTCGCATCCCCACCCTCATCCCCAAATCACACGCAAGTTGGTTTCCATGGACAACCATCTTGGAAATCAAGCCATGGAAATTTTGCATCATGTCTGCGGTGCAGTGATTTTGTCAAGGTCACTGTTCGTGCAAACGTTCGGTCAAAGAAAACGTCTGAAAGCCTTGTGCCTAAGTGGCCTGGGCTTTGGACTTGGGCTGGCCCTGCAGAAAGTCGCTTTCGCCTTTCTGCCACAGAGGGCGGAAACATTGAAGCTACGGATTGTGTCTCTGCATCCTCTTCCCTTCACACCAGCTAATGTGTTTTTCGTTTCTCTTGGCGGGCTCGATTTCCCCCTTGTTCTCTCAAGCTCTTCCTCTCAGCTCCCCAGGGCTTCCCACAACAAACCTGCGTGCTTGGGCAGCAGCAGGCTGGGGCCACTGAAAGGCATCCCGGATATGCCTTTGGCTGTGTTTTTCAGCCCCATCCCCAGGTCCAGTGGCTGGAGCAGGGGGCCAGTGTTCGGGCTATTCGGGTGGCGTCTGCTCCTGCCCACCCAGCCTGGGGAGACCAAACCTTCCTCTCAGTTCTGCCAGTAACTTACTGTGCTGGACCCGAGCAAAGACCATCCCCCTGGTGCTCAATTTCTTGATCTCTAAAAATAACAACAATAATAGTATCTGTGTTTCATGCAGAGCACTGTGCCTTTTACCATACTCCCTTTACCTGTGGCTTCCTGTTTAATCTCATCACAACCTGTAAATGAGGGGTAAGTTAGGACTGCAACCCAAAGCTGCTCCCCAAAGCCCAGGGCTTTTCGCCCTGCCCGCTGGCTAGCTCTTTCACTAAAAGGAGGACAATGGGCTGTGACATTGCTCTTGGTTCTGTCCCACTGTCGTATCTGCTTTGTTGCCTCGGCTTCTCTTCCTCACTCACTGCTGCTGCTTTATTCTGTCCAATGGAGGTTGCTTTGCTCCCTGAGAGCTCTGGGGTGTCTGGGCACACACAGCTTGTGTGAGCCTCACAGAGCAACCGAAGGGTTAAATGCAAGCTATTAACTCTTTAACTTTCTGTCTGAATTCCTGGTTAGAAGAGGCATATAAAGAAAACAAAAGCACCAATTTGAAAAGATATATGCACCCCTATGTTCATGGCAGCATTGTTTACAACAGGCAAGATATGGAAGCAACCTAGGTCTGTCCAGGATAGATACACGGATAGAGAAGACGTGCTGTATACACACACGCACACACACAATGGAATATTATTCAGCAGTACAAAAGAATGGAATCTTGCCGTTTGCAACAGCATGGATGGACCTAGAGGGTATTATGCTAAGTGAAATCAGCCAAACAGAGAAAAACAAATACTGTGCAATTTCACTTATATATGAAATCTAAAAAAAGAAAAAAAAAACAGATTCATAGATACAGACAATTAGCTGATGATTGCCAGAGGGGAATTGGGGAGGGGGAATGGGTGGAAAAGGTTAAGGGAAATAGGCAATATAAACTTTAAGCTATAAAATAAGTCACAGGGATGTAAAGTAAAGCACAGGGAATACAGTCAACAATATTATAATAAAATCATACTGTGACAGATGGTTACTAGACATGGTAATCACATCATAAGGTATGTAAATGTCAAATCATTATGTTGTACACCTGAAACTAAAATAATAGTGTATGCCAACTGTAATTTAATTTAAAAAAAAAAAAAGGTACCATAAATTTTCCTGTGTTTTTTTTTTCTGTTCTTTTTTCTTTGCATGCTCTTGTGTCCTGACACCAAGTACTCTTTTTGGACACAGAATGTATTTTGTTGTTGTTGTTCTTTCCCGTTCCTTTCAGCTGAGGGGCCAGGCAGAACATAAGGCATTGGTAGAATCAATCAGTTCTACAGACACCTAGGCTGCTCATGGACCACAGAGAGAACTTGCTTGTCCCATTTAATTGTTGCTAAGGGAAGTAACGATGAGGCTGCTTAGAATCTAGGAAACATTTTAAGGGAGGGGATTTCCCAGCATACCCTTAAACGCTCCCTCCCTCATGCTGCCTCTTCCACCAGGAAGAGCCTTTTCCAATCTGCCTTGGGATTAATCATTCCTTCTTGCCCCATCTTGCATCTCAGTGGCCTTGCTTCTATTTTGCCCTTAAGCCTTCTTTGTGTCACTCCTTTGGTTCCCTTGGTAGACTGTAAATTCTCCCAGTAAAAAGATCACCTCTTAATCACATCACCACCCTCACCTAATACTTAATAATGATGATGATGATAATAATAGCAACTTCTATTTATTAAGTGCTTACTCAGTGTCAAACTATCTTACTCAACCATGCATCAGCCTGCTGAGGTAAATATTACTACTATTCCCATCTAAATAGCTTGGTTATGTAGACGTAAGAGAAGGAGCTAGGTTTTCCAGTTGTGCCTGATTGTCTGATCTCCCAGCTGGTATTCTCAGCCTCCATGACTCTCTGCCTCACGCCGTGGCAGGGAGACTAGGTTTGCCATGTGGAAAAGCGGATCTCGCCTTGCTTGTCATCACAGTCCTAACAGAAAGAACACTTATAAGGTCATTTCACCCCACACTTACTTCACTGATGAGGAAATTAAAGCCATAAGAGGGAAAGTGAGTTAACCTAGGTGACCTGGTCAGTTGGTGGCACAACAGCCAGCTTCACACCATTTCTCTTCTGTCTCCAACCTCTCTGCCTCTCGCTTTCCTAAAGAGTCTTGGGGGAACAGGATTTGCTCGGTACTGGAAAGCTTAGACAGAAAGAGGGTGTGGGCACAAATGTATGTCATGCTTCATGATCACGCTATATAAGACACCAGGGACACCCCGGCTTCCTTGAAGTTTTACTTTCCTGAAAAGTTGTGCGTAGATCAAATGCTGACTTTCCCATTCCAGTAAGTCAGCCTCCGGTGGGTGAGTCAGTGTGGCTCGTGGCTGGCAGTCTGTGCCATGGCTTTGTCTTTGTGCTGGCTGTCAGTTGACTATATATATATGACCTTTAGGACATAAAAGTTATCTACATACACAAATAGTATACAGTATATGACCTACATACATATACTGTATACATATAATGTGTGTATATATATATGCATATATACATATATTATATATACTCTCATGAAATTGTATTTTTCATTGTAATCTGTATCTTTGGGTTGGTTACTCTTTAGCTCACTATTGACATTTGATACATGCTAATTCTTTGTTGTAAGAGCTTCCCTGTGCGTTGTAACCTGTTTAGCAACCTCCTGGGCCTCTACCCGCTAGATGCCAGTGGAACCTCTCCACACCACAATGTGACAACCAGAAATGTTTCCAGACATTGCAAAATGTCCTCTGGAGGGAAAATGTCTCTCGGTTGAGAACCACTGATTGAGCCTCATGCACCTCTTAGCCCTTTGGTAAAGAAGGAGTGCCAATTCGTGAAGAGAGCAATACCCTAAAATCCCACTGAGATTTATAGCATAAGGACATTCCGAACTGTGATTTGAAAATATGTTTATGGTTTCTATGTATTGCTTGCTTGCTATGTGCCCACCAGTAGTGAAGTATTTAGTTCATTTATTTCTCAGTAGAACCCTGTGGAGCAGTTATTATTTCCAGGTTGCAGATAAGAAGACTGAGGCTTGGTGTGTCTTGTCTAAAAAGCCACACAGCTAACAAGTCGCAAGGAAAAAGTCAAGACCAGGTTTGTGCCCTTCACCTCTGTGTAAGTGTTTCTGAATCCAGTAGGTCCAGTTCATGCTGGGTGTGTGTCGTAATCTCTTGGGTGCGTGGGGCAGAAATAAATCTTCAGAACCTCTGCTGTGTGCTCTGACGTCATTGGCTGGTTATCGCAGAATCACTGAATATCATCAGGGTTAAAAGAGACCATCGGGACAATCTAACCCAGCAAGACATTCATCTGGTAATCACACAAATCAATGAGTAGCACGATTATAGTGAATATTCTGATGGAAAGGTGATATGACTGGGAACAGACCTGGCCTGGGGTCAGGAGGAACTCACCTCGGGAGTGGATGAGTAAGAGTTAGTGGGTAACGCAAACAGGAAGAAATTACAAGCACAGAGATTCCTAAGGTGTCAGGAAGCGGGCAACTTGACCCGGACAGGTTCTGCAGAAGGATTTCTTAGAGTTGTCAGGAAGCTGCTGCAGGAAGGAACACAGGATATAGGGACTTGGAAGTCCTGTAGAGGTGAGGTTGAGGGTGGGGAGAAGTGACTGTCATAAAACCACAGAACCCCGTGCAGTCTCTTATAGAGGAAGAAACAGACCCAGAGAAGTTGCCCATCCCAGGACACACGACTAGGGGATTGCAGGAGGTGGTGCGACGACTCATACATCCTGCCTCCACTGTCTCCAGATGCCCTGGCATTGCTTGGCCCTCCCTTCACCCCAGAAGGAGTCCTCCAACTCCTACAGCGTTTCACTTTGCTCCAAAGAATGTTCTATTCACACCAAACACGGGACCCTGCCACAGGAAGTGCCACCCGGAAGAAGGAACGTCCACGCTTGGGTTCAATACTGTTTCAACAATCAGGAACTGCAAAATAACTTATGGCCATAGGGGCAGAGGTTACAAAATGGTAGTCTAAAGGTCAGATCTGACTCGCGTATGTGTTTTGTTTGGCCACGCAATAGTTTTCAAATATTTTAAAGATATACTGCCATGATGTAAAAAATCATATTTCATATAAAAATTCAGAATTCTAGCCTGCATTCCTACATGTCAATTATCTGGAGCTGCTCCCTAGCCCTCCTCACTTTCCCCAGGTGCTCACCTGCCCACTCTGCTCTACCTGCCACTTACACGGCTGCCTGGAGCTCAGAGGACCTATAGCATGGTCTGCCTCTCATGCCCTGTCCCACAACGGCCCTCAAAGATCTGCAGCTGGTGACCTTGAAATGACCCCTGGAGTCATCTGTCTGCAAGCTGCTGGCTAATGCCAGTTCCGTCAGCTGTCACTGCTCCTCTGTTTCCAGCTGCAGTCTCCTTCTTGTCCTGTCACCCTCATTCAGGCCACACACCCCCAAGTTCATATCCCTGGCTGGGCTGATGGCAGAGAATTTAAAGAAAGTCTTTATATTACGCACCAGTAATTTTCAACCTTCCAAACAGACCAGTTAACATCATATCAACCAAAGTGAAAGAAGCCTCAAAGTTGATTCTCTCTTGACTCTAGCCAAATAGAATAACCCTCAGGGGAGAACATCAAATCATTTCCTGAGACTCTACACAGGCAAATCTGGAACAATGTAGGAGGAATGACAAGCATCTCGAAACATTTTTTCTTTTATAAGTATAAGCAGTGAGAAGAGTCTAAGGAAAATACTTGTAAAAGCCCTTGTAAAATGACAGTGATATAACTTGCTATTGAGATTACTGCTTGTTTTCTCAGCTACTCAAATGAACAGGTGGACCTTTTGTTGCCCTCTGAGGTTAAAATTACGCCAGTAGGAAGCAAGAAAATGAACAGTGCTAGAGAAAAATAAAAATCCTGGTCTGGGAATCTGCTATGCTAGGGCACTCTCAGAGTGGTCACTTAACTCTCTGGGCCTCGGTTTCCTGGTTCGTGCAGATAATTGTGGAATCGGATTGGAGGTTTCAGAAGTTAGGACAGGGCATCCAAAACTTCCGCCCTTTGTGCATCGCTTCTCAGCCTTTCTTCAGTCAAAATTCTCCAGAACCATTGATCCTTTCCTTAAAGCTCCTTTTAAAACTGGCTTTGATTCTAGTCATAATTTGTTAGTGTAGCCTCATCCCAAAATGCTTCTAAGATCACAGATTTGATATGTTTATTATGATTTTGGTATATATTAAAATAAATACTCAAGAATTAAAATTTAAACCAATACTTGTCCACACGTCACCTAAAATCATCTTGTTTGTCACCATACTTTGGGGACATCAAACTTTAGGTTCTAGGATGGATTTCAGCAGGAACCCTTGAATACCCTAAAATTGTATTCCAAGGTGTGTATAGAAGAGGGAGAAATTTTGTGGGGAGAGATTTTATAAATTTGCTGTGATTCTCCAAGGTCTTTCTGTTCCATAACAAAGCTGAGAACTATTGCCTCCAGTTGGATTCCCGAGAACCTAACATATCTTTCTCGGGAAGGGACAGGTCAAAGGAATGAAGTTTCTAAACAGCCTGCCTCGGGCTCTTTTCAGAAAATTTCTCCTATTCTCCTTTTAAAATGTTTTCTAATTGTCTAAGGAAATACTGTGGTGTTACTACCAATCAGGGTGGGAGAAGGGAGGGCTTCTCTGGGACCCAGTCCTGGGACTTCACAGGGCACAGCCTAATCCTGGCTTCCTCTATATCCTGATCAGGTTAGTCCTGGAGATGTTGGAATGAAGGAGCAGGACTTGGCTTAAAGTGACGTCATAAACACTTGGCAATTTCCCCCAAGTCCAGAATCAGTGGAGCACAGCTTCAGCCGATTATTCCTTTCTCTTCGGAGGACTCAGAAGGAAGTTCGGTGCTGTGGGATCACCACAGGGGAAAGGGCGGGAGTTACAAATGCTCTCCCTCCTGCACCGCTTTGCCTGCCGGAGCTCCCTGCTATTTTTGCACCTGCTTGCTTTGCAGTTTGCTGAACTTCCATATGTCAGACCTGAATTGTTAAGTGGCTTTGAGCGTCTGGCTATGGGAAAAGACCCGTTGAGCCTCTCAGGCCCTGGAGGTGATGGTGGCTACTGCTTCGAGCAGAAAGAAATATGAATGTTCCAGACATCTCGGAGAGTAGCTTCAATCCTGTCCTGTAGTAATGGGACAGGGAGCTTCCCAGGTGGAGGAGCAGATTTTTCATCAAAGAGAAGCTAGTGGGCATGCAATAAATGTTGAATGAATGAATGAATGAATGAATGACAACGACTGCTCAGGGCAGTTATGCGTGCCATACACAAGGATGGAAAAAGCAGTCAAGGAAAGCTTCATAGTAAAAGTGATACTTAAATGAGGCCTTGGGGTCAGGTGTCATTTTAACAGCACAAGAGACTATGCTATGATGTGGTTAAACACAGGGACTCTGGATTCTGGTATCAGATTGGGTTTGAATTAGGACACCCCCATGTGCCTATGCTTCCTCTTGAAAAATTTTTAACCCGTCTAAGCCTGAGTGTCTTCACCTACAAAGTAGGGATAAAGATGGTATGCGAGCAATAAATGAGAAAAAACAGCCACGTAGCAGAGAGCAGCAGCGAATCTTCCTGGTGGTTCTCATCAGCATCATCATCGACATCAGAGAGGAAAGTGGAGGAACATTCTGTGGGGAGAGACTTGAGTGAGTGAAACACGGAGAAGGCAGCCCGTTTGCCTCTGATTTCCACAGCACTATCGTGACATCTGAGCTACTCTGGGCTAAAGCTTGAAATCATGCCAACAGACGTCAGAGGGGCCTCGTGGAAGAAATTTTGAATGAACAAATGAATGACCACTGCTGAGGCTGCTCCTTGCCCTCCTCAGCAGCCTCTGCTCTGATTGGCTGAACTGCACCATGCTGTCCGGCTCTGCATTTCATCCTCTGACTGTGGGGAGCTTGGCACCTGGGTGAAGCCTACAGGGTCCAGTTATGGGGAGCTCCTGCATCTGCAGGCCCTGGAAGCTGATCCTCCTTGTAGCTGTATTTTCCTTGGAGAGAGCTAAACAAGGAGGCCTAGAAGAGCAGTGTCAGTGGGGACTCTGGAGGAGCCACAGAATAGCTAGAGGCTGTTCCTGAACTTTTGCTCTGGGGCAGGGCCATTGTCCTGGGGCAGGTGTCCTTCAGAGGCCCCGAGCCTGGGAGCCCTGTTCATTCTTCACGTGTCTATTATCAACCCCTGTGAGTCGGACTCAGCTGCTTTGTATTTCCCTCCTTGCGCTGATGTTATATCATAGCAGCCTGTGTTGTATCTTTTGTGCTGGGAAAGTGCCTCCCGCCACAGTAAGCGCTCAGGGAGCATTTGCCAAAGGCTGGAAGAATGTATGAATGAGTATCCACAGTGCCTCCACATTACAGATGTTCTGTAAATTGCTGTCAAATGGTGAGCATTGCCTCCTGGCTGGGGAGCAGGGATGATGAGAGCAGCATGGGAAGGGAAGGATTTGTTCAGGGAGGCCTTCCTGGAGGTGGTTTTGAACTAGACCTTAAAAGTTGGAGTGAAATTCCACACCACAAGGAAGGCTAAACAGTGGAACATTCCAAACAGAAGGGATGAATATTTAGACGTGGAAGGCATTGGGAACATTTGAGACATTGGGAAGAGTTCGGCTTGCTGGAGTAATGGACATGTAAAGAAGAATCACAGGAAGCTGTGCCTAGAGAATTTTTCCCAGCTTTGCAGAGCCTCTCAAGGGCCAAGTCAGAGATGGGCGGACTGCCCCCGATGGTGTTTGAGGAGGGGAGAAAGGTGATCTGACCACTGCTTTAAGAAGATTAATACAGCAATATTTTGCAGAGTGGATTTGAGGTCGGAAGGAGATAGAAAAGGATCTGAAACCAGAAACACAAAGAATGTGTGAAGAGGGGTGAGCGGATCATTGGATGTTGAACAATGAGCAGGGAACGGGGAGAGTCAGAGATGAAGCTGAAGTGCCTCCACGGCTGATGGCCGTTGCAGAGAAGTCAGGAGGAGGAGAAGAGTAGGGGTCTGGAAAGGCAAATAACGCAAGGTCTGCACTGATCTGTCCCCTACATTCCCCATTTGGTGAATGCTTGCGGACATACAAGTGACAAAGTCCCACTGGTGCTGGGAACAGAGCCTGAAACCCCTGATGTAGATGAGGGCTGGAGAAATTTTGAGTCAACACCATGAAAGCCCTCTCCGTGGACAGGGTCAATTAGGCCTTGGAGTCAGCAGACTTTATAGAGTTGCGCAAATCTACTTCTAATCCTAGCTCTGCTTTTTCTTATGTGTGTGACCTTCAACAAGTCTCTAAACTCACCCGAGCCTCTACTTTTCTGCCTGTATAATGGGGGTGACAATAAATGTACCTCATGGGGCTTTAATGAGAATTAAATTACATACAAGTGTGAAGTCCTTAGCATGGTGTCTACTAGTGGTAGACTATTCCATGTACATAAATAATTATCAATATTGTTTTCATTACTTTTCTTTAAAACAGAAGTTGCAAATATAAATGTCTACGGGGGCTCAACTGGAAAGACAAATGAATTAAGCCAAGTTTCCATCTAAAAAAGTCGTGGCAACACAGCGCATTTAGGTATTTGTACATGTCAGTGTTTTGGGTATTATCATAAACATTTTAAAAATAAATAAAATAAAAATGAAAAAAGCAGTGACTGTTCACTCTCAGCAGATTACCGTCTCTTGGGAGTGGAGGTCCAGGTTATCAGACTTGGCGATTTTTCAACAGAAGCCAGAAATCAAGACTCTTGGGGACCGAAATTTCCCATTTTAAAATGTTGACTAAATTTAAATTGCATAATAATATTGTGGCATCCCACAGTGTATAGACCAAACAAAACACAAAGTGGGGTGGGGGCTGGTATAGCCCAGGGCTGCCCTTTGTGGAAGCTGATTTAAGAAAGGCTACCAGCTCGATACAAAGATCCTGGGTGCCCCTTAGAAGGACAGAGCTGCCACTTCCTCCTCCTGGGTTATTGGGGCCCAGAGTCCCCCATGAGTAAAAAGACAAGGTGACCTGATCCTTTCCAGCCCTACACTTCTGAGATCTCACAATCTGATGACATGGAGTCCAGCCTTGATGGTGTTGAGGGGAGGGGTCCAGGGCCTCAAGCTGCCTGGGAGGCCAGGGGAGAAGCCTATGGCCATTTACCTGTTGCGAAAAAGGACAAGCAGGAGAGGTGGCGAGGCTGCTGGAGAGGCAGGCAAGCCGGACATCTGACCTGACTAGTTAAACCACTTTACTAAGTAATACAGCTAAACTGAACCAAGGCTGAACCTGAGAGAGAGAGAGAGAGAGAGAGAGAAAGAGAGAGAGAGAGAGAGTGTGTGTGTGTGTGTGTGTGCACCCACTTGCCCAGGCTGGGAAGGCACAGGGAGAACAGGCCTGAGCATAAATCTGCCTCATCTGTTTGTTTTTCCCTAGTTTGATCCTGTGTGAAGAGAACTGTCTAATCCCTTGTACTCAGGAAATATCAGCTGTAGCTTCGTTTCTAGAAACCAACACATCATCCTCTTCCCCGACAACCCTAGCTCCCAGGGCCCCAGGGCCAGGAGCTACAGCCAGGTCTCTGAGTTCTAGAACTTAGTGTAGAGATGTAGAAAATTGTACAGGTCAGCCTGAGTAGCAAAAGCTGTCAGCAAGCTCAGACCCGCTTGACAAGGAATAGCTGGGCGTCCAGAGCCCTGCACTGCAAAGATGGGGCAGGTCGGTGCATGCCCAGGAGGGACAGAAGAGACACCTCCATCCCAGCTGATGGAGGTGGGGATGCTGGGAAGACAGATCAGCTTTTAGCAAGGTGCTTGCTTAGCCTGAGGTGAAGACTTGGTTTCCTCTGCTTTGCTGGGATATTTGACTTTGATCCATGATTACTTTCTACCTCTGAGCAGATATATCCTATAGCTGCAGGCCATCCCACAGCTGGTAGTCTTTGGATCAAGCTACCATTCTGTATTGCATCACCTGTAGCCAGGGTGTCAAAGTCAGGTAATGCTAGCATGCCAACCTATGTGTCAGGAGCCATCTGGAGAAAGTCTGGGGGACAGTAGGCTCCTTGCCTGGCCTACCTGCTATGAGAATAGAGGTGAGGAAAGTAGCCAAAGCGGAAAAAGATATAGGGGCTCCACAGGAGTACTCTGCCCTGGCTGGTGCCCGATGCTACACATAAAGAGCAAACAAGCCAAGTGGGTAAGGGCACAGGCTCTGGAGTCACACTGCCTGGGTTCTTATTCCAGCTCCACCATTCTCTGGCTGTATACTCTTGGGCAAGTTACTCAACCTCTCTGAACTTGAACTTCCCAGTCTTTGAACAAGAATGATTCTAATAATGTCTCGTAAAGGCGTTGCAAGGGTTAAATGAAATCCTGGGTGTAAAGCTTTTAGCACAGAGTCTGGTGAACAGCCATGATAATATTTAGTTTAAAAGAAGAAAAAAAGAAAAAAGAAACCTACAGAGAGTTTCCCTTCTCAGAAAATGTCCTCAGAGAAGAACAGAACAATATTGCAAGAGGAAACCCAAGTCCTGGGGAAACATGAGCTATTATTGTTATTCTCCAAGCATAGAAAGTAGATGTGGGTTAGAGGTGGCATGTGGTGTGGTGGGGTGCAAAGGAGAAAGAGCCCTGTCTCAGTGGTAGGACACCTGTGTGTGGGTCCCTATTCTACTGTGTTATAACTAACCCTGTGAGCAACCATCAGTGTGGTTCTACCTATGGCTGGGCCTTACTGTCTCCTTTTCTAAAATGAATGTGTTGAGCCATCTTTCCTCAGAGGGCACGTTCAACTCATAGCTCTTTAATCTTATGAGGATCAAGAAGGACAGAAGAAAAAGAAATCAGGATATAGTTGACTGACCCCCAAGTTGTAGAATGGCTGTTTTTGTGAGGAGGGATTTTTTTTTTTAAGGTAAATTTACCCTGAAAGGTAACTTTAGGCTGAAATAATGGCCAGATGTGCTGGGATAAGGTTAATCGGAACTAAGAAAGCTCTTCCAGAGTGTGGAGGATATCGCCTGGAGGCAGAACTATGCTGGTCCTGTGCAATCTGTGGGTGGCAGGCAGACCCTGCCCCCTTTCCTGAGAAGTAGAGGTGTCTCCCCCAAAACAGGAGACAGGGAACATTCTTTTGGTTCTTTCAGATCTCTACTCAAACACGACCTCCTCAGGCCTCTCCTCCTAATCCTAGCCCTAACGCTAAGCCTGTTCCCAACTACCCAGTTTAAAGTGTCATTTATGTCACTCTCTAGGCACTTCACCTACATGTTGCTTCACACGCAGCCTAAGATCACATTATATATGATCTGACTCCCCCCAAAGGACCATCCGCTTCACCAGGGCAGAGAATTTGTCTCTTTCCCTGCTGAATCCCCAGCTCCTAAAACAGGACCTGGAATGTAGCGGATTCTCAATAAATATTTGTGGACAGAAAAAGAAGAAGGAGGAGAAGAAGAAAGAAGTAGGCCTACCATATAATGCTATCTTTTGTCCTGGTGAACAACACCTGAAGTTAAAGAATTAATTTTCAATTATTAAAATTCAGAACTCAGCCTGTGAACAAGAAAAAGCACTGTGAGAAGGCAATTTTCCCCTTATTCCTGGAAAACTTTATCTATACAGAGCCCCATGTGGAAGCCCGGAGGGCGCAGCCCTGGGGCAGAGAGGCCATGGGGGATGCTGACTGGTCCACCTGGAGCAGACCCTGGCTCAGGAAGGAGCTCCCCCCTTATTCAGGAGGCTGTTTGCCAGCCTTGCATGGGGCTTTGAAGGCTTGGCAGTTCAGGAACTGTCCTGAAATTTCCCCTGTTCCGTATCCAGGAGGCCTGTAACTTTCAGGAACTGTTGATTGTCTGAGGAATATAAACAAAAGAACAAAGGCAAATCGAGGCATTGGAAGGAAAGGAATCTCAGAGTGAATGGAACACAAAACTCTCATGGAATTTAAATGCCCATAGTGGCATGCAGAAGGAGCACTGTCACAAACCCTGGGGAGGGGTCTCGAGGAACCAAAGGAATTCCATCCTGGTTCTTAGTCCCTGTTCATAAGAATTTCGTAGAAGGGGCACATGTCCCCAGAGCTTGAGCTTCTCCTTGCAAAGCAAACTTGGCTGCCAGAGGCACCTCCGTTTGCTCTGAGAGAGCAGAAGGGAGGCACCAGGCAGGCTTGCTTTTATTTACTTAAATATGTTTTTTTTTCTAAAGGGGCTGTGAATCAAGCATCAGGGGTCTGAGGGTCGGCAGAGAATTGTTACTTTTCGATCCGTAGATCTATATGACATTTGGAGAGTTCTTTTCTCTTTGCAAGATTTTGTCTCTCTTTCTGTAGAGAGATCTGAGATCTATTGGGTCACCTTTTCTTTCTTTCAAACCTCTTTGTCAGCAGCCTCAAAGGCTTCAGTACACTTTTCCAGCCTGTTCTCTCCCCCTGACCCTTTCACGCCTCCTTTTCTGTTGCCAGAAAAACTGCCAAAATGAAGAACGACTTTGCACCTCAGTCACAGACACTCAAAGTGAAAAGCGCTCTCATCACTGGCCAGATCAGCGCCTGGACCTCAGGTCGCTTTTCCTCTTTGGTACCAGGGCTAATAGGCCCCCCTTCTTTTCTCTCACTAGAAGCAATGATACCACTATCTGTTTTGCCAAGTTCTCCCCATAGTATGTGACAGCGGGACATCCCAAGTGGGAGCAGCTGCCAGCAAGAGCCCTGAGTCGTTGGTGTTGGGTGAAAGGGTGGAGCCCTCCTAGTATATGACTCTGGTACAAGGGGCTCCTTCTCTAGTAAGTAACATCAATTTCCTCACCAATGCAATGGAAATAAGAACTCTGACCAGCCAGCTCAGAAGACTTTTGTAGGAATCAGATGGGAAAATAGATTTGGAGGAAACCTTTGAATTGTTGCTTAGACCCTTGGGTCCAAGACTCCTGGCCACTGCTCTGACCTCTCGTCCCTCTGACGTGCTGTTTCTTTGCTAAGCCCATCCTGTCAACCTCTCCAGTAATAACAAAGCAGTTCTGAGCATGGACTCTGGAGTCAGACTGTCGTGAGTCTCATACTGGTTCTCCTACTGACCAGCTGTGTGATCTTTGGCAAGTTAACTCACCTCTCTGATCTCCGGTTTCCTCATCTGAAAGAGGAGATAAAACAGAACCTACTGCAAGGGTTCCTGTGAGATAACGTATGAAAGACATCTGAGATATATTAGTTCTTGTTGCTATTTGTGTTGTTCCTTTGAAGACCCCCAGCCTGTTGATGACAGTGCAGCCATCACTGGTAACATCAGTAGAAGAGTCATCATAACTGATGGAACTGGTAGGCATTCTGAAAACAGTCAGTTCTCAGGGTGTGGTCCACAGACCTTTGGGAGTCCTCAAGATCATTTTGAGGGATCCACAAGCCAAAACTACTATCGAGATAATACCACTTAGTTTTTTCCACTGTGTTGACATTTATACGATGACTCTAAGGCAATGGCAGGGAAAACTGTTGGTGCCTTAGCATAAATTTAGGGAGTAGCACCCAATTGTGTGACTCATTGTATTCTTTCATTGCTATGTGCTACCAGAAAGAAAGAAAAATATCTGTTTTGCTGTGTATTCTTCTTGTTAATATTCTGTGTGACAAAATCAAGACAAACATGACATACTCTTGGTGGACACTAGAGAATGACAGTTGTCCCGAGTCAGCTCCCAAGTGTTTCCTTCACCATATAAATTAGCTGCCTTTATCATGAAAAAAAAAAAACACTTCTACTTGAAAGAATGACTGACTGAATAACAAACTGTGTTATTCGAATATAGACATTTGGCAGACATTTTCTCAAAAATGAGTTAAATGAGCCTGTCGCTTCAAGAAAAATCACTGCCAATGTTAACTATGATAAAATGCAAGAATTCAAGTGACTCTTAGAAAACTTATATCTGCTAGCATAAGCTTGTCCACTTCCCAAATTTAAAGATTTTTCTAATAAGATAGATAGTAATACTATTGAATGTGATTTTTTTATATTTGTAGAATGAAATGTATTAACATTTGAAAGATCAGCATAATTCAGTGAACTAACAGTTCCCCAGTGACCAATGCATGATGTCACAAAATGACCAATGCATGATGAAATATGAAAAATTTCACTGATATAGTTCCAGATGCTACATCACAACTAACCTTTCAGAAACTACCAGTTGTCAAGTTTTAGTGTAATATCAAAGAATACCCACAATTATCTGCAAAGTTCTCAACTATGCCTCTGAACAAGGCCAGACTTTATTTATACACATCAACAAAACAGCACATTGCGACAGACTAAATGCAGAATCAAGTGGTCTTCTAGGCCAGATGTTAAAAAGATGTGCAAAGATATAAAACAATGCCATTTTTATCAATATCATTTTTTATTTTCTGTAAAATTTTTGCAAAGATATGTTAATTATGTTAACATGTAATGGGTTAATTTTTATTATTTTAAATAAATTAATAAATCCATATTTTTAAAACATGTTTTAATTTTTTATATGATAACTATCATCAGATGTAATCTACATGAACAGAATCTACTTGTAGACTCAATCATTTTTTAAGAGATAGAAGAGATCTAAGACCAAGAAGTTTTATAAATGTTTGAGAGAGACACAGGCAGAGAACAAAAAAGAGTAAATTGAAACTCCCGGTGCCAAGCACAGAAAATGACAGTCCTACTGCACTCTGTCAGCCCACACCAGGGACACCCTGGAATGCCCTGTCCAACTCTGAGCACTGCACTTTAATAGGGATGCTGACAAACTGAACACTACTCCAAAAAAGGGAGCTGGACTATTACAGAATATGAGAACTATGTCCCTAGAAGAGCAATAAAAATAGTTAGATAGTTTACTCTGGAGAAAAACAAAAGTCAAAATAAAAATTAATCTTATAGAATCATAATAGTGTCTTCAAACCTTTAAAAGGTTGTCAGATAAAATTTAAACCAAAGGGATATACAAGAATGGCCCCAAATATGCATTTTGCTCTACCAGATTTTCTTCTCTGTTTGGTCTTTCCTCATTCCCTTCTCATGTTTTCTTTCTTTTTC